>JACEEZ010018125.1:0-25000 GCA_016584305.1 Chionoecetes opilio
ACCCAAAAACCCCAAACCCCCAAATTTTAAAAAAAAAAAACCCACCCCCCCCCCCCCATTTCCCCCAAAAAACCCCCCCCCCACCCTTCCCCATCATTTTCCTCAAATTCCCCCCCAACCCCACATTTTTATTTTTTTTTTTCACATTTCTCGTTGGGGCTGCTAAAAAAAAAAAAAAAAAAAAAGTGATCGGATCATCTTTTAAGTGGCAATAATTTTGCCCCGGGTCGGTGGTTCCAAACGCAATCGAAGGTAGGTGATGGCGGGGCATGGGGTGTTCTTAGGCCACCGACGGTGCAGAAAGGTTTTTGGGGTTTTCGGGGATGAATCGGGTCACCGAGAACCCCAGTCGGGGCGCAAAACCACTCCGCTACCACTCACCTCACCTATTATATAAATAGCCGCAAAGCGCCCTCCGGGCGGACTTTTGGCTAGCTCCTGCGAGAGCTATTGGTGGGCCTTCGGCCCACCAAACACAGACTCTCCAGATAGCCCCTTCTAAATTCCTGAAATCATGGATTAGAAATGTATGTATTAACGCCTTACCCATCACCCCCCCCCATTCACTCACCCATTACCCATCACCCCCACCCATTCACTCACCCATCCCCCCTACACCCATTACCCATCACCCCACCCATCACTCACCCATTACCTATCACCCTACATCAAGGTTTCCTCAATTCTCGCAACCCACTTTTTTTTTCACATTTCTCGCTAATAGGCTGCTAAAAAGAAAAAAGAAAAAAAGTGATCGGATCATCTC
The DNA here is from genome assembly GCA_016584305.1 of Chionoecetes opilio. Taxonomy (NCBI): domain Eukaryota; kingdom Metazoa; phylum Arthropoda; class Malacostraca; order Decapoda; family Majidae; genus Chionoecetes; species Chionoecetes opilio. The sequence goes on from JACEEZ010018125.1 coordinate 767, forward strand.
ATAAGTGGGCATATAATGTGCCCCTGGTCGAGCTGGTTCCAAAACTGTCCCATATGATGGGATTGTGCCACGGGGGGCGGATGGCAGATAGTAGTTCAAAGTTGTCTTTGGGAGTGGAGTTGAGAGCGTGAAGCGCAGCGAGGCAATCCGAGAAGAGGTGGATGGTGTTGTGACGGGCCTCGGATGCGTGCTTTAGGGCCAGTAGCAGTGCCGCTAGTTCCGCCTGAAAGGCCGTGGTGTAGGTTGAGAGTCTGTGGGCTTCGGTGTAGGCCCCACACACAAATGCCGCGCCCGCCGCGCCATTTGCCCCGACTGAGCCATCGGTGTAGTAGATGGCTGTCGATGGGCCATAGCATGAGGCTATAAGGGCAAGCGCCTCCTGCTGGAGATGGGTGGGTTGGAGGTCCCTGGGTCTCACTCGCTGGGAGGTGGTGATGGTAAAGAGCGGTGGGGCCCAAGGTGCCAACGGGAGGTGGTCTGGGAGGGGTAGGTCGGGGTCGCAGCGTACGGCCCTGGCCACGTCCAGGGTCCTGGCGGAATCCGCTACTGCGTGTACCCAGTCCTTGTCTGGGCCAGCTGCTGGGGGGCGCTGAAAGGCGTGGCAGTACTGTCTGGTTAGTGGAGCTGCAGGCCAACGACGCATGTACGCCACCATGGCGATCGACGTCCGAGCCAGAATGCGGTGTTGGATGGTGGGCAGGCCGCACTCCTCCCTCATCGTGGCCACGGATGTCCACGGTGGTGCGCCTAGGATGGCTCTTAAGGCCCCGTTCTGGACTACTTAAAGGGGATTGAAAATGACTTTTGGCGATGCCCGGGAGGCAGGGGGCACAGTAGTCCAGGACGGAGCGAATCGCTGCGGTGTAAAACATTCTTTTAACCTTTTGGGTGGCCCCGGTGCCCCACCCAGACAGGCACCGCAGTACTCGAACCCGCGCCGCACTTCGGTCTCGTAGGTGGCGTATCTGGGGTCGGAATGAGAGGTTGGTATCAAACCAAACGCCCAGGTACTGGTGAGTGGTGACGTGCCGGAGGGGATTGCCCTCAATCTGAAGGGGCCTGCGGAAGGGGAGGGAGGCCGAAGGTCATGTAGCTGGACTATCTGGTTGATCTTAAGGCCCAGAAAAGTGCAGCGACGCTGCAGTTGGCCCAAGGCAAGTGGGGCGCGGGCCGGGGTGGCTGTGTTTTGGGATGTATAGGGCGAGATCGTCGGCGTAGCAGAGGGGGGCGGACCCCTGGGCCGTATGAGTCTTCGAGGGGGTCTCTCCATTAGCATGTTAAAGAGGAAGGGGCTTAAACAGCTGCCTTGCGGGGTGCCGAGAGTGTGGGCGTGCGCGGTGGAGAGACTCCCCTGGAAGCGCACTCGAGCGCTGCGCCCTGATAGGAATCCTGCTATCCACTGCAGGAGGCGGCCCCCGATTCCTCTCTCCGCTAAGGCCTCGAGTATTACAGATGGGCTTGCCAGCTCAAAGGCCTTCTCGAGGTCGAGGAAAACTACCAGACCCGAGCGTGAGCGGAGCTCCTCAAGGAGAGTCATGAGATAGGTGGTGGCACTTCTGCGGGGCTGGAAGGCGAACAGAAGGTGGTGGAGTTCACCTATCTGCCAACGGAGGCGTGCAAGGACCAGCCTTTCCATTACTTTCCCTGGGCAGCTGAGAAGAGAGATGGGACGCATGGCACCGGGGTCTTTGGGCTTTGGAATGGGTATGATCGTTGCGATCTTCCATATACCTGGTGGGGTTCCTGCCTCCAGCGACTGTTTGTAGGTCGCAAGCAGCTCATCCATGCCTCGAGCCCCAAGGTGTGATATCATGGAATAGCTTACTTTGTCGAGGCCCGGTGATGTGTCAGGTCCGCAGCGAAGGGCGACCGTCAGCTCCCGTGGTGTAAAGGGGGCATCAGTGGCCGCTTCCATGGAACAGGCTTCAGTGATGGTCCGAGACCTTGTGATCTGCAGGTCTTCCTGTATCCTCCGTGTGGCGTTGGGGAGGAACGCGGGAGAGGTGCGCTCAGAGAAAAGTCTCGCTAATCTCTCTGCCTCTTCCGATGGTGCCGGGTGTGTAGGCGGAGGGGGAGGACGAGGGGCCCTACATGGGCTTCACTCGGCGCCACAGTCTCTAAGCGGGGGTGGCTGCCGATTGACCTACACCACGAAAGCCACTTTCCTCTGGAGGCGTCGTTTCTCCGATGGGCGTGACGGGCCACGCATCTCAGGTAGCAGCGGGAGGACGGGGTGGGATTTCTTCTGTGGGCCTTCCGCGCCGCATTCACCCGTCTATTCAGCTCACTCACCCTGGGGCCGTAAATCCAGGCGTGTTTGTACGTGCAGGAATGTTCTTTGGTGAGAGGGATTGCCTGGTGGGCGGCACGGAGTATAGTCTCACTTAGGAGGGTCGCACGGTCGTCCAGTGGGATGTCAAGGTCCGCTTCCTGGAAAAGAGCCTCGGAAGTCGCCTTGAAGAGGCCCCAATCCGCTCGACGCATGTTAAAGCGTTGTGGTCGCCGTGGTGGTGGGGCGAGGCGGACCGTCATCCACTACCAGTTGGCCCTCCTCTACCGTGACGGCACCAATACCCACCTATATTGGGTCCCGGGACACGTTGGTGTCCCCGGGAATGAGAAGGCAGACACTGCGGCTGGACTTGCTGGAGAAAGAGAGCAAGTCACCTTCTCATTACTCCGCAGCGCCTCTTCCATCAAGGCCGCAGTGGACAGAGCGGCACTGAGAGCCACCCGCTGCCTCTTCGAGGATGCAATGGAGGAGGGGTCAAGGTCGGTGACGTGGTACGCCACAGCAACCCGACGAGAACCCCTCTCCCTTCCACCAGGTTTACCTCCAAGGGTGGTGTCCCGCCTAATCCGACTCCGCCTTGGCTACCGATGTGCCTCACAGATCCTACAGACTGCCCCTGACCAATGCCCGTACTGCTTCGAAATCGAGGATGATCCCCTCCACCACTACATCCTCCGATGCCCAGTGACCCAGGCCCTCCTCCACCATGTGGCCTGGATCCCGGACACAGACAACGAAGCAGCGGCACTAGCGATAGCCTCTGCCTCAACTCAAATGCTCGCAAATCTTTGTAGCAGATACCCTCCACCTTAAATAAATTAGGCCTTGCAGCAGTCAACCCCCCGACGGACTCTTAGTTAGCCCGTGTGCTCCCCTTAAAAAGGGAGCACAATAGAAAACAACAACACAACAACGGGGGGCGGCACCTATCGCGGACATACACACAGACACACAGACACACTTTCGCTTATATTATTATAGATAATAAAATATATATATATATATATATATATATATATATATAATATATATATATATATATATATATATATATATATATATTTATATATATATATATATAAAATATATATATATATATATATATATATATATATATATATATAATGATGTTTTAGGGTGACAGAGACACTCGGTATACTTGGGGTGGTTTATGCAACGTTTCGCCAAGGCACTTGGCATCATCAGGCTAAAAATAGTTAAAATTTATATATTGTAATGCTAAAAAGCGAACATCTAAAAATTAATTCTAAGAAACAGTAAAATATTCCTATATTTTCTAAAATTACTAACTAATAAATAAAATATAATTTGTACTTAACGGACCTTGGTGTGTATGCTGTCTGAGTTGGTAGAGGACTGAATGAACACTAGTTTTGTGGGTGACATTTCAGCTTGTGTGGGGGCGATCGAACCGAGAGTCGGGCAATCGAACAGTGGTAGTCATTTGAGTATATGTAGTTGTTGTGAAATGACTTGGTTATTAAGATCAGGGGACAAGTGCTTGATGTGTATAGCTTCTAATAATTTAGTGTCACTAGGGTAGTGTGCCTTGGATAGGATACTAAAGTCATTCATAGAAAAAGGGTGATCTAAATCATGTGAGTGTGAGCGGATTGCAGATTGCGAAGGTGAAGAAATGGGTCGACCAGTACGTGCAGAAACACCTTTATGCTCAGAAAGCCTAAGGTTAGATTCCTTGTCGTCTCGCCGACGTATCTAGCGTTACAGCTAGAACATTTGAATTCATAAATTATGTTAGAAATATGTTATGAAAAATGTTATGAATTCAAATGTTCTAGCTGTAACGCTCTGTGTTATATATATATATATATATATATATATATATATATATATATATATATATATATATATATATATATATATATATATATATATATAATATATATATATATAACCCATTCGCGTAAGGGGAGTGGAACCAAGTTTAAGCCAAAAAGTGAATAACTACTCCTAAATATTGTCGGATTGAGCTGAAATTTGACATGCAAATAGTGCTGTCAAAATTAATGGGGGTCTTTGAAACAAATATTTTGCGTTGAACAAGCCCTTAATGAGTAATTAGCTATATTAGTTAATTGGCTGGAACGTGGCTCGCTGCCACGTTCCACCCGCAAGAACTGAGCCAAAAGCAAAGGGGCCAGAGGCTGGACGCCTATACTTTATATATTTATTGGCAGCTCGCTTCGCTCGCTGCTTCTTACCAAAAGACCCGTGGAACCAAGCTTAAGCCAAAAAGTTAATAACTACTAAATATTGTCGGATTGAGCTGAAATTCGACATGCAAGTAGTGCTGTCAAAATCAATGGGGGTATGTGCAACAAACTTTGTACGTAAAACAAGCCCTTAATGAGTAATTAGCGTAATGATTTAAATATTGTCGGATTGAGCTGAAATTTGACATGCAAGTAGTGCTGTCAAAATCAATGGGGATCTATGCAACAACCTTTTTGCGTAGAACAAGCCCTTAATGAGTAATTAGCGTAATGATTTAATTAGAGCTAAATAAACTTCGGTTCTACAATAACTTCTGTTGCTTGTTGTAGACTTCTGTAACTATTGTAGACTAGGTATTTGAAAAGCACTTTGAGCTCGCTGCCACGTTCCAGCCGCAAGAACTGAGCCAAATGCAAAGGGGCCAGAGGCTGGACGCCTATACTTGATTGGCAGCGAGCGAAGCGAGCTGCTTCTTACCATAAGACCAGTGGAATCAAGTTTAAGCCAAAAAGTTAATAACTACTCCTAAATATTGTCAGATTGAGCTGAAATTTGACATGCAAGTAGTGCTGTCAAAATCAATGGGGGTCTGTGCAACAAACATTTTGCGTAGAACAAGCCCTAAATGAGTAATTAGCGTAAACTACTCCTAAATATTGTCAGATTGAGCTAAAATTTGACATGCAAGTAGTGCTATCAAAATCAATGGGGGTATGTGGAACAAACTTTTTGTGTAGAACAAGCCCTAAATGAGTAATTAGCGTAATGAGTTAATTTGCTGGAACGTGGCTCGCTGCCACGTTCCAGCCGCAAGAACTGAGCCAAAAGCAAAGGGGCCAGAGACTGGACGCCTATACTTGATTGGCAGCGAGCGAAGCGAGCTGCTTCTTACCATAAAACCCGTGGAATCAAGTTTAAGCCAAAAAGGGAACAACTACTCCTAAATATTGTCGGATTGAGCTGAGATTTGACATGCAAGTACTGACTGCTGTTAAAATCAATTAATTAGCGTAATGTCTGTGCAACAAACTTTTTGCGTAGAACAAGCCCTTAACCCTTTCACGCACGAAAAGTTTAATAAGTTTTTCCGTCCATTGCGACATCAATTTGGGGCTCTCTAAGGAGCCCCGTGGAATGGCCTGACAGTGCGGCGAATGTTTTGTTTATGTTATCAATTTCAACCACGATTATTCTTTTTTCCTGGCATTATTATATATCGTTGGTTTCGCAAGAGATTATTCTGCCTTATGAAAGACAAAAATAACAAGAAATGCAAATAAATAGCGGAGTTTAACGACTTCGAGAAAACATTGAGTAAAGAGAAATAAGAAATACTTACGTTCACCACTTCGTAGCTCGATACTTCCTGAGTCGACTTTTTATGGTTTATATGCCAATAAAAGCGGACTCTTATGAGGATTCCAACGCTACCATTATAATTTTCATATGGCCAGTAGATTTTGAGAAAATGGAGGAAAACTGAAACACATGTTGGAAGACGGATGGCTAAGAAGGCGGGCTAACACGCTGCCTGCTGAGAGTGAACTGGAACAAGGGCCCTTATCACTTCAAATCTATTTGCACGAGCGAGTTGACAAATAGTTTATTTTATAGGCCTAGCTTGGATCTTTTACGCAGAAATTTTTGACGCGATTATGATAAATACTTTATTTTTGGCGAATTTTTTTTTTTTTTGACGCAATTCGCGTCAAAAGCTAAGATGTACACGGGCCCGTTTTGACGCGATCGCGTCAGCGTGCGTGAAAGGGTTAATGAGTAAATAGCGTAAACTACTCCTAAATTGTCGGATTGAGCTGCAATTTGACATGCAAATAGTTTCTGTCAAAATCAATGGGGGTCTGTGAAACAAACTGTCTGCGTCGAACAAGCCCTTAATGAGTAATTAGCGTAATGAGTTAATTGGCTGGAACGTGGCTCGCTGCCACGTTCCAGCCGCAAGAACTGAGCCAAAAGCAAAGGGGCCAGAGGCTGGACGCCTATACATGATATATATATATATATATAATATATATATATATATATATATATATATATATATATATATATATATATATATATATATATACATCTATATCTTTATTGGCAGCGAGCGAAGGGAGCTGCTACCTACCATAAGACCCATTCGCGTAGGGGAAATATTCGTAAGCCAAAATGTGATTAACTACCCCTAAATATTGTCGGCTTGAGCTGAAATTGACATGCAAGTAGTGCTGTAAAAATCAATAGGGGTCTGTGCAACAATTTTTTTTTTTTGCGCTTGAACAAGCACTTAAAGAGTAATTGGCCAGCGAGCGAAGCGAGCTGCTTCTTACCATAAGACCCGTGGAACCAAGTTTAAGCCAAAAGGTGAATAACTACTCCTAAATATTGTCGGATTGAGCTGAAATTTGACATGCAAGTAATGCTGTCAAAATCAATGGGGGTATGTGCAACAAACTTTTTGCGTAAAACAAGCCTTTAATGAGTAATTAGCGTAATGATTTAAATATTGTCGGATTTAGCTGAAATTGACATGCATGTAGTACTGTCAAAATCAATGGGGTCTGTGCAACAAACGTTTTGCGTAGAACAAGCCCTTAATGAGTAACTAGCGTAATGATTTAATTAGAGCTAAATAAACTTCGGTTTTACAATATCTTCTGTTGCTTGTTGTAGACTTCTGTAACTTCTGTAGACTAGGTATTTTAAAAGCACTTTGAGCTCGCTGCCACGTTCCAGCCGCAAGAACTGAGCCAAATGCAAAGGGGCCAGAGACTGGACGCCTATACTTGATTGTCAGCGAGCTGCTTCTTACCATAAGACCCGTGGAATCAAGTTTAAGCCAAACAGTGAATAACCATTCCTAAATATTGTCGGATTGAGCTGAAATTTGATATGCAAGTAGTACTGTCATAATCAATGGGGGTCTGTGAAACAAACTTTTTGCGTAGAACAAGCCCTTAATGAGTAATTAGCGTAATTATTTAATTAGTGCTAAATAAACTTCAGTTTTACAATAACAATTTATTTTTCTTATGAAGTAAAAAAAGTGATCCTCGCTATAGGTTTGTATAATAAAATATCAAGGATAAGCATGCCATTTGTAAATTTACACTTTCGTGTATTATTGGTTTTAACTTGTTCTCCCAAGATCAAGAGTTTCATGGAACGTTCTGGAAAGCAAGGTTGCTGTAAGGACGTCTATTGCGCTTTCCTAGCGCAAGAAATGAAAAGCACTCTGAGCTCGCTGCCACGTTCCAGCCGCAAGAACTGAGCCAAAAGCAAAGGAGCCAGAGGCTGGACGCCTATACTTGATATATATAATATATATATATATATATATATATATAATATATATATAAATATAATAGATATATATATATATATAATATATATATAATATATATATATATATATATATATATATATATATATATATATATATATAATATATATATATATAATATATATATATGTATATAAATATATATATATAAATATATATATATGTATATAAATATAATATATATAAATAATATATAGTATATATATATATATATATACGTATATATAAAATGATAGAGAAATATATATATATATATATATATATATATATATATATATATATATATATATATATCTATATAATATATATATATATATGTATATATATATATATATATATATATATAATATATATATATATATATATATATATATATATATATATATATTGATATATATAATATATATATAAAATATAGATATAGATATATAGATATATAAAGATATATATATAATATATATATATATATAAAGATATAGATAATATATATAAGATATAGATATATAATATAAAGATATATATATATATATAAATATATATATATATATATATATACATAATATTGTAATGGCTAGACATTTTATATGCATTCAGTCCCCATATTTGCGCTTGGCGCCAGGCTGTTGTTTCCGCTGGCGGATGCCAGTTAATGTTTTTCTGGTGGCGGGAAAGGATTCCAGTCTGTGGGAGGGGTTTTAGGCTCATAGTTGCCTCCCCACGAGTAGCAGGGTGCGCTAGCAGAGACACCCGAAGTAAATTGCATGTGGTGGCTGATAGGAATTCAGGCATGCATAATAAGAAACAGGGTATAGAAAATATGTTTAGATGATGGCCGAAGTGGCAACGCGCCACCAGCCGCCATCTTGGAGGATCCAGGTCGACCTGGGTCGCTCACTCTGTTACAGGTCACGGCCACGACTACACCTCCCCCAGCCGAGGACGTCTTCTGGACCTCTCGCCACCTCCTTCCAGTTCCTCGCTTGTCTGGAGCTTGTCCTTGCTGTCGTACGCAGAGGGCGAGTCATACCGCGAGGAGAAGGAGGGCTTGGTAGAGGCAGACGCAAGCTGGGAGCAAGGAGCGAGTCGCTAGACAGGAAGTCGACCACGTGTGTGCCACAACGAATTGACCACAGGTTACAGGTTCTTATAATCATAATCCATAACCCCTTATATCTATTCCCCAGCCAGATACCAGACAGTAGGTTATCGTAGGCGTATGTAGGGAAGATATTTAGGGCGTGATTGAGTGGATGAATCTTGTGTTGGGGGGTGCTATTTTTGTTATGTGTAGATCTTGTAAATAAACTAGATAAGGTGTTTACCAAGTGTTTATTGTTTACCCTGTATGTAGTCCTGGACTGATAGCTTCATAGTGAGTCAAACAAAGAACCCGAAGGTGATTTAATTATTGAGAGGTAAGTGAAGTCTAAATACTTAAAACCCCCAGTAAAAATCTAAACCTTTACAAGTGGAGCCCACACACAGGGACTCATTCTTGCTAGTCCAGGAGTACACAGGGTAATTTATTCTAGACAGCAAATAGCCCCGCCAGCATGAGTGTTCAGATATATAAGGAAGAGGCGGAGTCGATAGGCTACGTGGAGCCAAAAGAAATACAAGAGTATGTTCTCAGTAGGCAACGAAATGAAAGAGAGGAGAGGCAGCAATTGCTAGAGTACGAGAAGGAATTGAAGCTCATGGAGACACAGAGAGTGGAGCAAGTACAACAAATAGAGGAGAGGGAGAAAGACCGCGAGCATGAAAAGGAGTTGAGAGAGAGAGAGGAGAGGGAGAAAGCCCGCGAGCACGTGGAGAGAGAGGAAAGGGAACATAGGCAGCAAGAGAGGGAACATGAGTTGGAAGTGTTACGAGTAAGTAACAACGGGGGAAGAGCGCCGACAGTTATGAACCGGCCTAAAGTAAAACTTCCGATGTTCAAAGAAGGCGATAGGATGGAACACTTCATAGGAAGGTTCGATGATGTGGCAGACTTTTTGGAATATGACGAGATCACGCGTAGACTTCAGTTTACGACCTTGTTTGAGGGTAAGGCACTCGAGGTTCTCTATAGACTGGATAAACATAGCCGTGACTATGGTCAGATGAAACATGCCCTCTTAAAGGCATATGGGCTGAGCACTGAGCGCCTTAAGCAGCAGTATTTTGAAGCTCAGCTGCAGGGGAACGAAACTGCCTCACAGTTCGCCGTGAGAATCGCCGGGAATTTGCGAGACTGGCGTGAAAGTGATGGAGCTGAGGAGACTGTCGAGGGCATCAAAGATTTAATTCTGCGCGCTCAATTCTTAAAGTCATGCCCGGAAGCGCTAATCGTGATGTTGAAAATTGATCGGGTCAATCAGTTGCCTGAAATGGGTAGAGTCGCTGATGCGTATTTTGAGGCATATGCGGAAAAGGCTGAGCCACCGAACGTAGTTTGGGTCGAGGCTGCAGATACGCCAAGGGAAGACGATAGCTCGCCACGACGGGATACGGCGACGCCAGCCCGTAAGACTGAGCCCACATATAGTGCCCCAGTTGTAAACCCTCGTTGCTTTCAGGCAAGCTATAGGCCAGCACAAAGGGAAACTGGAGGCCGTGGAGTAAATCTCGAAGCGAGTAATACCCGACGGCACAAAAATGCTGCGGCCGTTCACAAGGAGCCCCACTGCCCACTCCACAAACAGTATACTGCACCGAAACCGTATATCGCAATTCGCCGAGCCACAAAAGGCCGCGGGACGATATTCCACGGAGAAAGGTAGTTCGTCAGGTAATGGCAACGGCCCGTCATGCACGAAGCAAAGTTCGGGATGAGGTAAACATGGATTCTCCTGCTGACTTCGAGAACAGCGAGGCCGTCAGGAGGGAGGTAGAGACAGATCCTTCAACTCGAGAACGTGCGACGGCATTACTGCGAAGGAACGGTCAGAACAGTGCGCGGTAATTATACGAGCTTTGTAGAGCGAGATGGTAATTTATACGCGAGTTCATAACTCCCCGGGCCACAAGAGATTTCAATTCGTCGTGCCTGAAAAATATCGCTATGCCGTATTCGAGTTAGATCACTGCGATGCCACAGGTGCCCACTCGAGCAGGAAGAAAACGTGGAAACGTATCGCCGAGAAATTTTATTGGCCAGGCATGGGCCATGATTTGAGCAGATGGGTGCATTCCTGCGAAGTGTGTCAAAACACGAACGACAGCGACATAGAGCATGTATGAACCTCACGAGTACAATGAGGAACAGATGGGTGTTTGTAGGGTATAAGAGCCCACTCCCCTCAGAGTTAGGGAGAGGACTCCAGGGCAGTGTCCACCTGAGGCCACCCTAGGGATCCTCCACGGCGGCATGTTAGAGACTGGATTAACAATTGCATGATCCACTAATATTTCCCATAGCATGGCACGGGTGCATGTATTTAGGAAATCATAGCAGGTAGACAGGATTGAATTTTTGTAACACTATTGTATACATACCATGTTACATTCACCTGTACCACCTACACTATGTATATAAACATACCTACGCCACATAACACTTGTTGGTAATTAAATGTGACGCGTCTTGACGTCCAGATTGGGTCCGATACAGGGTTTGCTAGAAACTTTGGAGTTTTTATCCCCTAGACTTTGAACTTAACGTACATGCGGGGTTTTTTCCGCTCATTGGTTACAAGCAAAAACCCTGTAACGGTTTAAAGTACACACACCACAGAGTGCCTGGATGTGTGACTGACTTATTAGGTCGGATCTAATGAATTAGATAATTTACATTTAACCTGCATGATGCTATAACATGTTCAGTTAGTCGGGAAATTCTTTCTGCGGAAAGAATTTTATCTAGGTGGGGCGAATGTAATGGCTAGACATTTTTATATGCATTCAGTCCCCATATTTGCGCTTGGCGCCAGGCTGTTGTTTCCGCTGGCGGATGCCAGTTAATGTTTTTCTGGTGGCGGGAAAGGATTCCAGTCTGTGGGAGGCGTTTTAGGCTCATAGTTGCCTCCCCACGAATAGCAGGGTGCGCTAGCAGAGACACCCGAAGTAAATTGCATGTGGTGGCTGATAGGAATTCAGGCATGCATAATAAGAAACAGGGTATAGAAAATATGTTTAGATGAGCCGAAGTGGCAACGCGCCACCAGCCGCCATCTTGGAGGATCCAGGTCGATCTGGGTCGCTCACTCTGTTACAGGTCACGGCCACGACTACACCTCCCCCAGCCGAGGACGTCTTCTGGACCTCTCGCCACCTCCTTCCAGTTCCTCGCTTGTCTGGAACTTGTCCTTGCTGTCGTACGCAGAGGGCGAGTCATACCGCGAGGAGAAGGAGGGCTTGGTAGAGGCAGACGCAAGCTGGGAGCAAGGAGCGAGTCGCTAGACAGGAAGTCGACCACGTGTGTGCCACGACGAATTGACCACAGGTTACAGGTTCTTATAATCATAATCCATAACCCCTTATATCTATTCCCCAGCCAGATACCAGACAGTAGGTTATCGTAGGCGTATGTAGGGAAGATATTTAGGGCTTGATTGAGTGGATGAATCTTGTGTTGGGGGGTGCTATTTTTGTTATGTGTAGATCTTGTAAATAAACTAGATAAGGTGTTTACCAAGTGTTTATTGTTTACCCTGTATGTAGTCCTGGACTGATAGCTTCATAGTGAGTCAAACAAAGAACCCGAAGGTGATTTAATTATTGAGAGGTAAGTGAAGTCTAAGTACTTAAAACCCCCAGTAAAATTTAAACCTTTACATATATATATATATATAATATATATATATATATATATATATATATATATATATATATATATATATATATATATATATATATATATATATATATATATATATATATATATAAAATATATATATATCTTCTATAATAATATAAGCGAAAGTGTGTCTGTCTGTGTGTGTGTGTGTGTGTGTGTGGTATAGGTTCCGCCCCCCGTGGCGCAAACTCCTCATATGGCACATTTTTGGAATCAGGTTGACCAGGGGAAGGTCATAAGCCCATTTATGAGATGATCCGATCACTTTTTTTTTTTTTTTTTTTTTTAGCAGCCTATTAGCGAGAATTGTGAAAAAAAAATTGGTTGCGAGAATTAGAGAGAACTGCAACTCCGAATGCCAGTGGTCGCTGGCAGTTTTAACTCACAATTTTGGTGAAAAGTTGGTCAACTTGAAAGAAAAATATGGGCTTATTCCACTGCACTTAAAACACAAAAGTATAATTTTAAGAACGATTTTCTTCTATATGTATATTGTATAGAAGCCTGATTCTGTAAAACATGTATTTAACCAAATAACCAAGTAGGTTATAGTTGAGGAGGCGAGGTAAATGTTACTCTATGATATTATACAGTCAATAACGTATGTTTAGAAGTTATCTATACCTAGGCAGTCATATGTTCCTGTTATTATTGTGTATCAATCAGATAGAAAGCCTGGAAGTGCAATGAGTCGACGCGTGAAGTAGCAATGTTTTGATTCAATCTCCCCGCCACAATCTCCCCGCCACCACTCCCCGCCGCGGCGTGTCGCCTCCACAATTATAACCTACATTGTCGCAGAAACAAGCCGATTTCGGCATTCTTATTCTTCGTTTTTCCAAGGCATTGCTTATTGTATTTTGACAAGCGTTTGCCAGACGCAGCAGTACTGTCTTAGAAAACAGTGTGAACATCGCCCAAATTTTACATGCCACAATATACATGTAAAAAATATATTAAGCTTTGCTACTCGAGGCGAGTAATTTGCATTAAATTGCTATCTTAGAACGTTCAATCGTAATGCATGTCATGCATACACTTACTAGAACAACAGAAGAACGTTCTTTTTTAGTATTCAGATGCGGTGCATCAATATTTATCGCGAAATTGATTTATGAAAAATATTAGTCGCGGAGGGAAAACACAGTAGACCAACCTTTGAGTTAAAACTGCCAGCGACCACTGGCATTTCTCGAGTTTCAGTTCTCTCCAATTGAGGAAACCTTGATGTAGGGTGATGGGTAATGGGTGAGTGAATGGGTGGGGTGATGGGTAATGGGTGAGTGAATGGGTGGGGTGATGGGTAATGGGTGAGTGAATGGGTGGGGTGATGGGTAATGGGTGTGGGGTGATGGGTGAGTGAATGGGTGGGGGGTGATGGGTGAGGGAATAGGTGGGGGGTAATGGGTAATGGTAAATATAAGCGAAAGTGTGTCTGTCTGTCTGTCTGTCTGTGTGTGTGTGTCTGGTATAGGTTCCGCCCCCCGTGGCGCAATCACCTCATATGGTACATTTTTGGAACCGGGTTGACCAGGGGAAGGTTTTAAGCCCAATTATGAGATGATCCGATCCCTTTTTTTTTTCTTTTTTTTAGCAGCCTATTAGCGATAATTGTGAGAAAAAAAGTGGGTTGCGAGAATTAGAGAGAACTGCAACTCCGAAATGCCAGTGGTCGCTGGCAGTTTTAACTCACAATTTGGTGAAAAGTTGGTCAACTTGAAAGAAAAATATGGGCTTATTCCACTGCACTTAAAACACACAAGTATAATATTAAGAACGATTTTCTTCTATATGTATATTGTATAGAAGCCTGATTCTGTAAAACATTGTATATAACCAAATAACCAAGGAGGTTATAGTTGAGGAGGCGAGGTAAATGCTACTCTATGATATTATATAGTCAAAAACGAATGTTTAGAAGTTATCTTTACCTAGGCAGTCATATTTTCCTGTTATTATTGTGTATCAATCAGATAGAAAGCCTGGAAGTGCAATGAGTCGACGCGTGAAGTGGCAATGTTTTGATTCAATCTCCCCGCCCACCACTCCCCGCCGCGGCGTATCGCCTCCACAATTATAACCTACATTGTCGCAGCAGCAAGCCGATTTCGGCATTCCTTATTCTTCGTTTTTCCAAGGCATTGCTTATTGTATTTTGACAAGCGTTTGCCAGACGCAGCAGTACTGTCATAGAAAACAGTGTGAACATCGCCCAAATTTTACATGCCACAATATACATGTAAAAAATATATTAAGCTTTGCTACACGAGGCGAGTAATTTGCATTAAATTGCTATTATAGAACGTTCCATCGTAATGCATGTCATCCATATAATTAGTAGAACAACAGAAGAACTATATTTTTTGGTTTTCAGATGCGGTGCATCAATGTTTATCGCGAAATTAATTTATGAAAAATATTAGTCGCGGAGGGAAAACACAGTAGACCAACCTTTGAGTTAAAACTGCCAGCGACCACTGGCATTTCTCGAGTTTCAGTTCTCTCTAATTGAGGAAACCTTGATGTAGGGTGATGGGTAATGGTGAGTGAATGGGTGGGGTGATGGGTAATGGGTGTGGGGTGATGGGTGAGTGAATGGGTGGGGGGTGATGGGTTGGGGGTGATGGGTGATGGGTGAGGGAATAGGTGGGGGGTGATGGGTAATGGTAAATATAAGCGAAAGTGTGTCTGTCTGTCTGTCTGTCTGTGTGTGTGTGTGTGTGTGTGGAGGGAACTCTGTAGTGTAGTGGTTAGCACGCTCGGCTTACAACCGAGAAGTCCCGGGTTCGATCCCCGGGCGGAGCGAAAGATAGATGGGTGGTCTTTCTTAAATCCCTAGCCCCTGTCCACCCAGCAGTGAATGGGTACCGGGTGCCAGCCGGGGGTTTGTAACCCCCCCCCCCGGGGTGGTGGCTTCGGCCAACACTAATATGCAGCAGCGGTAGATCACTATGGCTCTGAGGCATTATCCTCTAAACAAAACAAACAAACAAACAAAAAAACAAGAGTGTGTGTGTCTGGTATAGGTTCCGCCCCCCGTGGCGCAATCACCTCATATGGCACATTTTTGGAACCGGGTTGACCAGGGGAAGGTTTTAAGCCCAATTATGAGATGATCCGATCACTTTTTTTTTTTTTTTTTAGCAGCCTATTAGCGATAATTGTGAAAAAAAAGTGGGTTGCGAGAATTGAGGAAACCTTGATGTAGGGTGATGGGTAATGGGTGAGTGAAAGGGTGGGGTGATGGGTAATGGGTGTGGGGTGATGGGTGAGTGAATGGGTGGGGGGTGATGGGTAATGGGTGAGTGAATGGGTGGGGGGAATACATACATTTCTACATCCATGATTTCAGGAAAGTTAGAAGGGGCTATCTGGAGAGTCCGTGTTTGGTGGGCCGAAGGCCTGTAGCGACTAAAGTAGTCACCCCTTTCAGTCTTCATGTTTCCATACTCTACCAGTGCGGTCTCTAACAGAGAATCAGCGTAGCACGGGGACTATTCTATTTCGTAGTCTTCAATATTTGTTATTGTAATTATCATGTGTTTGCACTGTTATCAGCTCATCAATGTAAGTAATTATATACAACGTGTCACCAGCAATATATACTGGAAGTGTCTTTGGTGAAACTCGCAAGTCTTGGTCGAGTTTCGCATACACCTTTAAAATCACCATTTATGAAACCTGAAATTTTGTATATATACTCCAGATTTTATGCAATAAAATTAACCTGAACTGACAAAATGAGTATCCTTCATTCCAGTTCAACCATAAGCTATGAACACTCCACCTAGTTACAAATGGTGACCCTGGAGTGTAGCTAATGGTTCCTAGGTGGCTTAAACTGGTGCTGTCCATCTCGGCATAGAAATGCAATTTCTATGCTTTGCTGGACACAAGAGCACACCTCTCCTAGTCGTGGGACCTGCGTCTTCGGAAGCATTCGTCCCATTGCTCCAGCTGTATATTCCTAGCCTCCAGCTTCACTGGTGATCGCTAGGTTGAAAGCGGGATAGGGAGAATTACACTTATACGTGTAGCCGCCACCTAGTCAGGTTTCCCACCCAAACCCCGGCACCTTCTGTGCCTTCCTCAGGGCATTTTTGCCCTCAGACGCCTTACTGCGTCCTCAGCAGCCTATGCGCATTCAGCGCGGCCACTGCCCCGTCAGATGCCTTACTGCGTCCTCAGGCCTATGCGCATTCAGCGCGGCTACTGGCCCTTCAAGCGGCTCACCGTGTCTTCAGCGGCCTTATGCGCATTTAGCGCGGGCCCTGCTTCCTCCGAGGCCTCACTGCGGCCTATGCGCATTTAGCGCGGCCGCTGCCCCCCTCCAGACGGCTCACCGCGTCCTCAGCGGCCTTATGCGTGTTTAGCGCGGGCCCTGCTTCCTCAAACGCCTCAGTGGCCTATGTGCACTCAGCGCAGCCACTCCACCCTCTGACGCCTCCTTGCGCCCTCAGCACGACCTCACGCGCATTCTGCGCAGCCCCACGGTGTTATTGAATCACTCCACGGCCGCCGCTCGCCACCCTATGGATTACCAGCCCTGTGGATTACTCAACCCTCAACTCCACAGTGTTAACGTGACTCACTCCACGGCCGCCGCTCGCCGCCCTATGGATTACCAGCCCTGTGGATTACTCAACCCTCAACACCACAGTGTTAACGTGACTCACTCCACGGCCGCCGCTCGCCGCCCTATGGATTACCAGCCCTGTGGATTACTCAACCCTCAACTCCACAGTGTTAACGTGACTCACGCCACGCCCGCGACTCACTGCCGGCGGCACCACTGCCATGGCGGTAACACTGCCACGCCCGCAACACTGCCGGCGGCACCACTGCCATGGCGGTAACTCTGCCACGCCCGCGACTCACACGCCGGCGGCACCACTGCCATGGCGGTAACACTGCCACGCCCGTGACTCACAGCTGGCGGCACCACTGCCATGGCGGCAACACTGCCACGCCCGCGACTCACTGCCGGCGGCACCACTGCCATGGCGGTAACACTGCCACGCCCGCAACACTGCCGGCGGCACCACTGCCATGGCGGTAACTCTGCCACGCCCGCGACTCACAGCCGGCGGCACCACTGCCATGGCGGCAACACTGCCACGCCCGCGACTCACTGCCGGCGTCAACACTGCCATGGCGGCAACACTGCCACGCCCGCGACTCACAGCCGGCGGCACCACTGCCATGGCGGTAACACTGCCACGCCCGCGACTCACAGCCGGCGGCACCACTGCCATGGCGGCAACACTGCCACGCCCGCGACTCACAGCCGGCGGCACCACTGCCACGCCCGCAACACTGCCGGCGGCACCACTGCCATGGCGGTAACACTGCCACGCCCGCAACACTGCCGGCGGCACCACTGCCATGGCGGCAACACTGCCAAGCCAGCAACTGGTCACCACAGCCCTCCACATCAAATCGGCAACAGAAACACCAGCAGCACCGCTCCACCAACCAAAGTCTCGTTCCTCCTCCCGCGTCACTAGGGGGGGGGTACTGTAGCGACTAAAGTAGTCACCCCTTTCAGTCTTCATGTTTCCGTACTCTACCAGTGCGGTCTCTAACAGAGAATCAGCGTAGCACGGGGACTATTCTATTTCGTAGTCTTCAATATTTGTTATTGTAATTATCATGTGTTTGCACTGTTATCAGCTCATCAATGTAAGTAATTATATACAACGTGTCACCAGCAATATATATGGAAGTGGTCTTTGGTGAAACTCGCAAGTCTTGGTCGAGTTCGCATACCCCTTTTAAATCACCATTATAAAACCCTGAAATTTTGTATATATACTCCAGATTTTATGCAATAAAATTAACCTGAACTGACAAATGAGTATCCTTCATTCCAGTTAAACCCATAAGCTATGAACAACTCCACCTAGTTACAGGCCCACCAAACACGGTGGGCCGAAGGCCCACCACCAATAGCCCTCCGCAGGAGCTAGCCAAAAAGTCCGCCCGGAGGGCGGCTTTGCGGCTAGTATATATATATTTATATATATATATATATATATTATATATAGATATATATATATATATATATATATATATATATATATAATAAAAATAAGCGAAAGTGTGTCTGTCTGTTTGTCTGTGTGTGGTGTGTGGTATACGTTCCGCCCCCGTGGCACAATCCCCTCATATGGCACAGTTTCGAACCGGGTCGAGCAGGGGAAGGTTTAAGCCCACTTATGGGATGATCCGATCATTTTTTTTCTTTTCTTTTTTAGCAGCCTATTAGCGAAAAATTGTGGAAAAAAAGTGGGTTGCGAAAATTTGAGGAAACCTTGATGTAGGGTGATGGGTAATGGGTGAGTGAATGGGTGGGGTGATGGGTAATGGGTGTGGGGTGATGGGTGAGTTGAATGGGTGGGGGGTGAGGGGTGATGGGTGAGGGAATAGGTGGGGGGTGATGGGTAATGGGTGAGTGAATGGGTGTTTTGGTGATGGGAAAAGGCGCGGTCACACTACCATTTACCCGTGGACTGGGCGGTTTTGCGTGGGCTGGGCGTCCACTGGCCGTCCAGTGGCTGAAAAACTGCCCGCACGACGCCCAGCGGTGGACGGAGCGAATCGTTATTCTTTGGGCAAACCCACCCTCACTAGTCTGGGCAGCAGAGGGGATTGAGGGTCTATAGTATTTAAGCAAGCTAATTGAAGAAAATTATATTTTTATTCAAGAATAAGGATAATACATCGTAGTAATCCTAGATAATTATATTTTTCTGAGATGATCAACGATGAGGACATACACGAGACAATGATCACTAAATAAAAGCTACACACTCGCTTGACCTCGGAGCTTCAAGTAAAAACAAAGCCGTAATGCCGTATGAAAAAAACCCGTTCTTTGTGTTGTTAGGATTACGATGTTTCCCCTGAGGAACTCTATGACCCTGGTGATGTCCTATGATGCTATCACAGGCGTGGCACCAGCAGTAGATCCAGTAGTGAGGGCGGGGGACAGACGTAGGTGGTGCGGTTTATGAAACTCATCGATGGGAGTTCTTGCCAAAAAACCAACCGAGAATTCTCGCCGACGTGGAAAGTTTAATCTAACCAGGACATTGGCATCTTATTTAAACCTAAATGAGCAAGCTTTTTTGCTGGTATTTCATCCCGGAATGCAAAAATACGAGTAAAACCTGGGTAATACTGGACGAGGATGCGCGGTCATTTTCAGTAACACCGACAAATTTTTCCTGCCCAAAAAGGTGCTTTTTCGAATGGAGATAGTTTTTTTTTCCGGAAACCAATATTTTTTCATACAAAAAAGAAAATAATCACCGAATTTTATTGGCGCCGTTTCCATTAATAACACTGAATCTCCCTCAGAAAAAACACTAAAAATTGACCGGGAAAAATGTGTCAGGGTCCCCAGATAACAGGGAAGTGATTGAATGAACATACCCAAAAAATAACCTTAACCTAACCTTATAGTTTTAATGAAACCTAACCTAAACCCTTTAAACCCCAAAGTATACCTAACCTAACCTTATAGGTTTTAATGAAACCTAACCTAACCTTAACCACAAAGTATACCCAACCTAGCCTTAACCACAAAGTATACCTAAACCCAACCTTATAGGTTTTAATAAAACCTAACCTAACCTTAACCTAAGGTTAGGTTAGGTATACTTAGTGGTTTAAAGGGTTTGGCTAAGTTTCATTAAAACCTATAAGGTTAGGCTAAGGTAAGGTTTGGTATGTTCTATTCAATCACTTCCTGGTATCTGAGACCCTGACAAATTTTTCTCGGTAAAGTTTTAGTGGTTTTTTTATGGAAATTCAGTGTGTTTTTAATGGAAACGGGGACCATAAAATTCGGTGAGAATTTTTTTTATTATATGAAAACTATTGCTTTCCGGAAAATAAATTATCTCCATTAGAAAAAGCACTATTTTGGGACAGGAAAAATTTGTCGTGTCTCTGAAAATGGGCCGCGAAGTCCTCGTCCATTATTACCAAAGCCTGATTAAATGTGTAAATTGGGTTTCCCGAAATATCAAAAATGGGAAAACTCGCCGCTGGCGGCGAGAGTTCCGATCGGTGACTGTTCCAGGTACCCACCGCCGATAGGAATTCTCGCCGCCGTCGTCAAGTGTTCCAATTCTTGATATTTCAGGACCCAATGTATACATTTAATCAAGTTTTACCCGTTTTTGGGATTCAGGGATGAAAAACTATCGTTTGCTTGATCAGTTAGGTTTTAAATTAGGTGCCAATGCCCAGGGTTTGGTTAACATTTTCCCCGTCTAGATTGGTGTTTTCGGCGATAATTCCCATCGGCGACAGTTCCATAAAACCCCGGGGGTGCAGCAGGTGTGCCGTGAGTTGTCGCGTGGATGTCTCTATAACCCAAATATACCGAAATACACCTAAACACATACAAAATATACCAAAATACACCGAAAAATACCGATAATACACCTAAATATTCCGAAATATACCGAAATACAAAAAAATTTTACCGATAATACAACCCCAAATATTCCAAAATATACCAAAATACAAACCCAAATATACCGAAATGCACCCTAAAAAACGTTTAAAAAATGTTTTGTATTATGTCTCTTGATACCTTATTTTAGTGTATTGTCATGTATTTCCCGGGGTATTACGGTATATTTTCGTATTAAGAGACGCCCCTTGTCGCGTTTGTTTTGATTTGAGATCTGCCTAGCACTGGGTTGTGAGCGGGGCGGGGCCCGACAGTAGTGTGACCACTTGCTCTGGGCGCCCAGAAGTTAGCTCTGCTCCCAGCCCACGCAAAAACCGCCCCGTCACGGGTAAAAAAGGCTAGTGTGACTGTAGCTTTATGGGTGAGTGAATGGGTGGGGGGGGATGGGGAATGGGTGAGTGAAATGGGTGGGGGTGATGTGAATGGGTTGGCGTTAATACATCATTTCTACATCCATGAAGTTAGAAGGGCTATCTGGAGAGTCTGTTTGGTGGGCCTTCGGTTTGGTGTTTGGTAGCCTTTGGCCCACCAAACACAGGGGGTGGGCCAAGGGCCCACCAATAGCCCTCCGCAGGAGCTAGCCAAAAAGTCCCCCCGGAGGGCGGCTTTGCGGCTAGTTATATAATATATATATATATATATATATATGTATATATATATATATATATATATTAAAATATATATATATATATATATATAATATATATACATATATATATAAAGGATATATATATATATATATATATATAATATATATATATATATATATATAATATATATATATATTATATAAAGATATATATATACGGCTTATATACGGGCTGGAGATTTTCTCTGAGACATCTCGTTAAAAGTGATAGCTAGTTCAGCGTTTATTATCTTCTTAAAGATATTTTCTCTTTGTCTTAAGAGTGTCTTATTCTCTTTTGTAATCACTTTTATGACTTCGCCGTAGCTTGTCATGTTTGCTGTATCGCGATTTCGGGTCTAAGAACCCTTCTTCAGCAGCATATGGAAGATGTTTTCTCCTCAGGAGTTGAGGTGAGCATGATTAAGATGCAGAGTGAAGCGCTATTTATAGCCGGTCTGCCTGCCACGCAGCCTATTACCGATGTCGTTGATTGGTAGATAGCTTTTGCTTCTCGTCTTCTTGAGTGGGATACGCTGATTGGTTGTTTGGTCTTCGCTTGGCTTTTCTGTGAGTAGGCTGTTATTTGCTTTTGTTCTTTTCATGCTGGGTAGAGCTTGTAGGTCGTTTGCCTGTACGTTAAGCTTGGGATTGATCTCTTTTATGTACAGGGCTTCTAGGATGGGAAGTCGCCGCACATCTTCCCATCCTAAAAGCCCTGTACATAAAAGAGATCAATCCCAAGGTTATTTCAGTGCTGACATAAGTGTGAAGTGATGGCGTGAATTGAGGGATAAAGATTCAGCACTCTTCCTCCTTCTTCTCGCCTCCTCACCTTCTCACTCTCTCACACTCTCCCCCACCTTCTCTCACTCTCTCTCTCACTTTCTCTCTCTCTCTCTCCTTCTCCTCCCCTCATCTTCTCTTTCGCCGGGGGACGGGAGGGACCCTTAGCTGTGGTCAGCAAATGTGCAGGTGGGCGCCGGCCACCCCTTCGTAGGGCTGATAAGGAAGAGTGTTGTAAGCACAACATCATTGCGTCTTTCCCTATCTACCCCCGTCATCAGTACTCTGCCTCTTCCTTCCTTCTCTTCCATTCCCCCCTTTATTCCTCTTTCCCTCCTATTCCTCATTCTCCCAACTCTCCAGCCCTCACATTACCCCCATCCGAAGAAGACGGCCGTCCTCGGTCGTGCTTGGGCCTGTCGACGCCAATGCCTGCAATTAAAGCGTAGTGTCAGAGGAGTCTGAGGGCTGTGGAGGACGTGTGGATGAGATCCCACCTGGGAAGCATTTAGAATGCGGACAACGATGAAAGAGTCCATTCATTTCAGGGGAAGTGTGAAGGGGTGCAGGTTCGTATGTTTAGGGCGCAGGAGAGATCGCAACCAACATGCGCATCCCATGATGTGTCGTCAAGTAGGTTGGCCAAAAAGGCTTCGGTGAAGCTCAAAGATTGTGATGCAATCGTGGGTCGGTTGCCGGGAGATACTAAATTGGGGCGGTCCTTTGTGATCCATGGAGTGGTGGTAACCTGTGGAGGGAGAATTAGCCTAACTCTACATATATATATATATATATATATATATATATATTATTCGTGGGAACCTGTGGGGAGACAATTCATTTATTACCGCGGTCTTCGCCATCACTACATCTGAAATAGAAACACAATTTACACCAGTACACTCAGAAACACAATATGGTATGACATGATATGACATGACATGATATGACGACATGACATGACAAGATATGACATGACATGACATGACATGACATGACATGACACGGCACAGTGCGACGGGAGGGTCCCCGACAATGTTCCATGCCCGTGAATCGATGCCGTTT
Organism: Chionoecetes opilio; assembly: GCA_016584305.1. NCBI lineage: Eukaryota > Metazoa > Arthropoda > Malacostraca > Decapoda > Majidae > Chionoecetes > Chionoecetes opilio. The sequence continues at coordinate 24,406 of JACEEZ010018125.1, forward strand.
ATACCCCGTCGGGTCTACAGGGCCTGAACTTTGGCAGAGTCAGGGCGAATCCCCCCGGGACTGAAGGTGCAGGGCATCTTGATCCCTGTCCTCTTCTCGCCCAGAGAACCGTGGGGGGATTACTAGGTGGGCGCCACTCCACGGCCCCCGAAGAGGGAGGATGTGGTGGGAATCGCCATTCGTCAGCCCCACGGCCTCACCCTACCTACCTACCACCACCAAGCGCGGGGAGGACCTTAACCATACCTCAGGTCTCTTGACCGACCTGACCATGCCCCGCTGTTCCGGGCGTGGAAGTTTTGTCAAGATCGTTGTGCTGCGGATCCACCCCGCCGGATACGTTTAAACCCCGCACGGGTCTACAGGGCCTGACTCGTGCCAGGAGTCAGGGAGCATCCCCCCGGGTAAGATAAGGATGGGAACGGGTGAGTCGCCCCCCGGGTAAAGCCCGGGGCGTTATAAGCCTGGGGAAGTAAGCTCCCCGTATCTCCGAAGCTACGGGCACTGCCCCGTCGTACCTGCCGGTACAAGGAGATAAAGCCCAACCCGGCGCCTTCAGGTAGAGGTGCCGGGGTTATTTGTCATGCCACGACCA
>JACEEZ010018125.1:35000-42500 GCA_016584305.1 Chionoecetes opilio
CCCGTGTAGGCTACACAGGCTCACCTCACACTCGTCGTCCCAACCCCACACACTGGGTAGGCGACTAGTCGCGCTGCACACTCTCACCCAGTCTTTCACCCGATGTGTACCCTCACTACACACCGTTTCTCAACACAACTGCTCGCCCCAACACACTATAGGCGTGTATCACCCTACACACGCCACTCCTTCCGTGTGCAAACTTTTCTCGAAAGGCACAGCTGTCTTGCTGCACCCATAAAGGATGCATGCATGTGGCATATAGCAAAATAAATCTATCACAAACACTCAAATATCTTCAAGTACTATATTTATCTCTGTGTTTACGTGCCTCTGATCAAGCGCGGGAAGATGAGCCTCCCTGATGCTACGTCACCGAGCCTGAGCATGAGCGTCTGCAAACCTTGAGAGCGTTTTGAAAACTCGGGGAATTTGCAGATTTTGATTGCGGATTATTTAAAAACGGCTGACTGGATACAAAAAGTGACGACGTATTGTTGATATACTCGTTAATGGCTATGATTTGATTGCATTAAATCAGGAATGATGAAATGGTCTGGACGATTACTTTAAATATGGGGACAACATTTCCTTTCCTCCACAATAATGGCACATCGCCTATCTCAACCGATTTCCTAAAAATGTGCACTAACGACTCCCTAACAACCTCCTTGCATTCCTTTAATACCCTGGGATACACTTCATCTGGTCCTGGTGATTTAATTTTTCATTTTATCTATACCCTCTTCCACCATTTCCCTAGTTATCACAATATCTTTGAGTTTCTCCTCATCGCTTCCTCTGAACATCTGTTCACTTTCAGGTATTGTCTGTGTATCCTCCTCAGTAAAAACACTTAAGAAATAATCATTTAGACTTTTACACATATCTTCGTCCGTATTTAAGACCTCACCCTGTCCTGACCTTAACAGCCCCACCAAAATCTTGTGTTGGTTTTATATACCTGATAGAACCCCTTAGGGTCACTTTTCGCCTGTCCTGCTACTTTAATCTCATAATTGTTCTTAGCTACTCGAGTTAATTTCTTCACTGTCCTCGCCATCACGTTATACTGTTCTTTGTTTACCTGTCCTGCCTTGAATCTTAAATACATGCTTCTTTTTACTCCAATGTTGTGTTTTAAACTAGTGGTCATCCATTTTGGGTCACTCTTTCTTGCCCTTATTTCCTTATAAGGAGTATTTTTTTTCTGTCCATCAATTAAATTCCTTACAAATAAGGTATAATCACCCTTTTCCCCGACCTCACTTTCAACTCTATCTGCGCTGACCTTGAAACATTCCTTTACCCTACTCCCATCGTTAATCATTTCTAGGTGTCTTTCTAATCCTGTATAATTGGCCTTTCCAGCTGCCGCCGCACTAATCTTAGGACCTTCCTTACCCTCTATCCCACCCGCCCCGCTAATCTCCACCAGGTGTCTTCCTAATCCTTCATAATTGGCCTTTCCAGCTGTTACCGCCTTGCCCTTAACGACATTAACCTTGGAACCTTTCTTCCCCTCCATTCCACACACCTTTTTAATCCCCTCCAAGTGGAAGAACATATTTGCTGCATGCGGGTTTCTTCAGCCACTCGATGATGGATTTGACAGTTGCTCCTTGGTGGGACTTGAACACGGGACCTTCTGCTCACCTATCAGGCCGTCCATATTAAAGAAGGTAGAAAGAGTTGCCCCCGTTAAGGTTCGAACTCGGGACATCGAGGTCACCACTCCAAGAAGCTACCCACTAGGCCACCGCCTCCCCCCTATATATATATATATATATATAATATATATATATATATATAAAATATATATATATATATATATATATATATATATATATATATATATATATATATTATAATTATATATATATATATATATATATATATATATAATATATATATATATATAGGGGGGAGGCGGTGACCGAGTGGGTAGAAGTATATATATATATAGTGGGTTATAGAAGTGGGTTATAGAAGTATATATATATAGTTGGGTTAAGTATATATATATATATATATATATATATATATATATATATATATATATATATATAATATATATATATATATATAATATATATATTTTTTATATATATATATATATATATATATATATATATATATATATATCCCTTTCCTAGTTGTTGTGGTGTAGGTTTGGTCACGGGTGCCTCACGTGCAACAAGGGGCAGGTGGCGACACATATTCACCATTTGGTCATTCCTCGCCCGCAGGGAAGGAAATGTTCTCGTCCTTAAGGAAAATGAGTTGTTTCCGTTTAGTCCTCTGCACCCCACGTACCACTTACTTATCCACTTGGTGACATGTTGGGGGCGAGTGAGGTAAGTGCTTAGGGAAGGAGGGAGTTAGACTATGATATACGGTGATGCGTTAAACAATCCTATTACTATTACTACTATCACTACTAGATAACAGTATTTTGTATCCAAATGTCAGTTGCATACACTGTGAGATGTGAACACCCTGTACGATTATAAAGCACATGTATACTGGGTTCCTCGGGTGTCCTCCAAGGTGAATTTGCAGCCCTCGTAGAAATGTTCACCTCAGTGATATGCTTTTATTTATTTTCACTCGTGCGTTTGTTGGTTGAAAATGTTGCTCTCATAATATCTGATAAGTCTTTCTAACTACCATGCATGGACGGCCTATAGGCATCTTGTTTGCATCATATGACAAACAAATGCAAAGTATCAAAGACAACTCGCCTGTATCGTTGAGACCAGCCAACAGACAACTGATTAGTTAGTAGCTTTGTGCGTGTATTACTTATTGATTTACTTGGTACAACACGTATACACCGTCACTTACTAGGCGGAACGAATCAAGGCGCTCTACGAATCAACGAATCATCGGAACTTAGAGGGAACGATCAAGAGTATCAACCTAAATGTCAGAATCACGAGTAGATCATCATTTGATGGAAAGGATTAATGATTGTGATGGATGTATTGGGGTGGGCAAGACTTATGTGTAGAATCTTCTTTGGTGGAAACTGCCCGTGGGTACGTATATGGTGTAGTACTTAGGAATGAGATACTGAAGTGGTACATATAAGATTTTAGATAACTCTTCCACCACAGCTTTCTTGTTCTTGTTGCATTTTATTTTCTCTTTCTCTCTCTCGCAGGATAGGATAATGAGGTAACGAGGTGGGCGTTTCACAAAGCTGGCTGGTCCAGGGTGTGCACTCATGCTGGGTTTCCTCGTGTGTTCTAGCTATCACACATACGTGCGCGGCCTTCACCAAGGGATTTTACGCTGCTCAATTAGTTCCTTGTGTGACTTCCCAGTACACACGCACGCACACACACAGAGCCATCCCTTGACATGTACTGTATAAGATTGTGAATGGGAAATTCCTTTGTCCTGCCCCACCATGCCGTTCACCCAGTGTTGTGTTGGGGGTGTGGGGGCGGGGAGATGTGTCGAGTGCCTTCATGCCCCGTAGCAAGCACCCACAACACGCCGTCCACCATGAGAGCAGCAACACAAATCCGCTGTCCCCTCCGCCTTATCCTGCTTGCCGTCCTGACCTGGCAGGCCGCAGCGGAAGACACCCACAGGATACCTGACAAAAGTCTCCCTCCAAGCTACGAGGAACTCTCCAGCTCCCTGGTCGTCAATCAACTCGCCATCCTGCAGCTGATGCAAAGCTACTCGAACGCGTCGTGCGGTGAGTGGCAGTGTCTCCTATGACCGAGCCTTGTCGTGTATATTGTTTCTTTTATAATGATGGTTTAAGGTCATGGCTGCTGCACGCACTGTGAGCTTAGGGCCTAAATTGACTGTGCAGCTGTTGCCTGACACGTGGTCCTTCATCTCACTGTATTACTTGTAGGCGACAACCACCACGCTATTCATCTATCATTGTCCTGCATCGCATACTTAACCAGGCTGAAGGAAAAACAATGGTTATCTTTAATCATAATATAATAATATAATCACAATATCAATGATTACAAAATGTTTCTTATTAATAACAATACCAATTAAATACAGGATAATGAAAAAAATTATAAGATTATAATAAAAAGTTACAATAATATAAATCGTTATTATAATAATAATGATAATGCTAACAATAATTATCACTTATCATCATCCTTATTTTCTTTGATGCGATCATCACTATAATCATTATTTCGTTTGAGTGCATAATACAAAATCTTTACATTCATAATGGAATAACTATCATCATTATAGTATCATCAGATCACCTCAAGAACAAGACACAGAACAAGAACAACACCTCAAGTTGTTGTTGTTGTTGTTGTTTTTACATCTGATATTAATTTTACAGCTAAAAGTTCCCGGTGAGGTGCCGATAACTATCTTAGTCGCACATTATAGTTGTCTATAAGTTTACTAAATTTTGTCTAGATGGCCATCAGCCAGGCATTCACTGCAAAACTTGAAGATGTGGAGTGTGGCGGCTGGTGCATGTCATCTGTCGCACTACACGGTTTTGAAAATGAAGGTGAACATAGAGCATTCTTGTCTTACTGTTACGTTGCGGGATGTCTTAACTATCTATCTCTCTCCTCTCTTCTCCTTCCTCTCTTCCTCTTCTGTCTTTTCTCCTCTCGTTCTTTCTCATACCTTCTCTCTCTTTCCTCTCTCATCTCTCTTCTCCTCTTTTCTCTCTTCTCTCTCTCTCCCCTCTCTCTCTCTCTCTCTCTCCTCTCTCTCTCTCTCCTCTCTCTCTCTCTCTCTCTCCTCTCTCTCTCCTCTCTCTCTCTCTCTCTCTCTCTCTCTTTTCTCCTCTCTCTCTCTCTCTCTTTTCTCTCCTCTCTCCCCTCTCTCTCTCTCTCTCTCTCTCTCTCTTCTCTTCTCTCTCTCCTCCTCTCTCTCTCTCTCTCTCTTCTCTCTCCCCTCTCTCTCTCTCTCTCTCTCTCTCTCTCTCTCTATCTCCTCTCTCTCTCTCTCCTCTCTACTCTCTCCTCTCTCTCTCTCTCCTCTCTCTCTCTCTCCTCTCTCTCTCTCTCTCTCTCTCTCTCTCTCTCTTTTCTCTCTCTCTCTCTCTCTCTCTCTCCTCTCTCTCCTCTCTCTCTCTCTCATTCTTTTTCTCTCACTCACATTTTCTCTCACTCATTTTTTCTCACTCGCTCGCATTCTCTCTTTCTCTTTCTCTACCTCTCTCACTCTCTTTCTCTCTCACACAGTCTCTCTCTCTCTTTCTTTCTAATGGACAGGGAGGAGAATGAAGTTGATGCAAGTGTTGTAGGGAGGAGAGAGCAAGAGGAAAGTGATGTAGAGTTAGTAAAGACAAAGGCTTGGGGAAGACAGAAGGAGTGGAAAAGGACGAGGCAATGAATGGACAATACTGATTTTGTAACTATAGGACTGTTGCTGCCTCTGCTATTAATACAACTATCAATACTACTACTGTCACTTGTTGCTACCACTACTACTACTACTACTACTACTACTACTACTACTACTACTGCTGCTAATACACTACTACTGCTACTTTCTGGAGAAAAAAACAATAATAAGAATATTAAGATTAAAGAATCAAAAAGTATAGATGGAGAAGGTAACGATGGAACCCTAGTGGACATATTCACCAGGAAGTTCTTGCCGGATGATGTTCTCTATGAAAATGGTGGACTATGTGATAATACAATTATACAAACTATTAAGGAGAAATGGATAACAAGTAGCAAGCATGGATTGAAAATATCAAAATTTACATTGAAAGTTCTCATTCAAAATATGAATAATGGAATTGGACATAATGGGATTCACTCACAATTTCTGAAAAGAGCAGGTGCTAATTTGTTTTAGTTTGTTGTCTATTTTTCTTAATGTTTGTTTTGATCATTGTTTTTTTCCATTTGACCTGCTAAAGGGCGATATTAATCCCTTTCTTAAAGACCAAAAAAGCAATATTTTTTCATCGTCAAATTACAGATCTGTAATGCAGTCATCTTGCCTTCTCAAGATTATAGAAATGCATGTGTTAAATACTTTACAAGAATTTTTTTTATTTTAACCCCAGACAATTTGGCTTTAAAAAACAAACATCAACAACAGATGCACTAATGCTAGTCAAAGACATTGCAAATACATATACTGCAGGGAAGGGCAAGATGTTGACAGCTTTTATCGATCTTTCTAAGGCATTTGATAGAGTGAATCACTGTAAGCTTTGAAAAATATTTCACCTGACATTGTGTTACTTTTAATGCATTATTTGAGAAATCAGTCAGCTAGAGTAAGATGGGGAAAATCTGCTGGTAATTACTGTTATATCAATCAAGGTGTCAGGCAAGGAGGCATATTGTCGCCATTTCTTTTCAAACTTTCTATTGATGAAATGATAACTTCTATATCTTCAAAGGGTATTGGCTGTAAATATGGATATATGAGAGTCAATTTAATGGCTTATGCTGATGATTTAATTGTTCTTGCAGATACTTCAGAGACTTTAGGTATATTATATGCTGAGATTAAGGAAAAGTTAGAAACATTGAATTTATTAATTAATCAAGTAAAGACGAAATGCTGTATATTTTCAAAGAATAGAAGAAAAATTAAAGCAATTTTGTTGATCTGTGTGGAGATAGAATAGCACTGGTGGATAATTACAAGGATTTAGGTTACTGTATCCAGAAAAATCTGAGTGATGAGAAACATATAGATTTCAGGTTAACTAGTTTTTACGCAAAATTCAATTATATATAATATATAGAGAGAGAAATTTCAAGAATGTTTCCAGTCAGACTCTCATGTTCCTATTCAATTCATTTTGCTTGCCAGAGTATGGTCTGGCCTTATGGCAGACTGCTAGGATGAAAAATAAATCTTGCTATAAGACATTCCAGACAGCTTACCACAATGCCTTGAAAAACGTGTTTGATCTGCCACGATACCACAGTAACCATGCGGTAGCTCAACAGGCGAGTAATTTGTTGTTCCAACATTACAATGCATTTGTACAGGCGAGAAGAGATATTTTAAGAGACTTTTGGCCATCAATAACTCCCTCATTAAATGGTGTTTGCCCTTTTTAAAAAACGGGTATACACTGCCTTCAATATCATTATTATTTAGAGATTTGTATAGCATAAATTTGATAGAATATGACCTGCAAACCATCAAAGGTAGAATTACGTCGGTACAAAATCATGAACCTGGCCGTCTAAACCACTATGCACCAAACATTTAAGCTTGTATAACTGCAGGTATCTGCTTGTATGAGGAATTTTAGATAATGTGTGAATTATTTTAATTTTGAATGATTATTTTAATCTTTTTAGATGAACCTGAAGTCCTTTGAGCTTCATATTATTTATTTTATCATTATATATGTACAGTAAAATTTTGATTTATTAATAAGTTTTCCTTGCGTAATTTTATATTATTATTATTATTATTAATATTATTATTTTTTTATTTTTTTACATGTGTGCCTATAGCGCCTGTAGGCAGTGGTGACCCAGGGCTCGGATGGTAGGC
>JACEEZ010018125.1:45000-47500 GCA_016584305.1 Chionoecetes opilio
CATGAAGATCAGTCACCCCAAGTGTAGTTGGGGTGGTGGATCTTCATATGATCCGTATTTTTTTAACCGACTGTTAGTATATTCTGATTTCTTACAAGGATGTAAATTTCGGGGGGTGGGGGGGGGGGGGCATAAACAACAATTTTCTCTATTTGTTTGTTTATGTGTTTATGTTTGTATATAACTTAAGTTTCATTTTCATTATTTTGGTATTTATGTTGTATATTTATGGTTCTATATGTATTATTTATAATTGTTGCATTATTTGAAATGCTACGGATTAAATTTTTGAGTTTCTAGTATCTTGATAACAAAATATTTAGTGCAGAATTTTGACTTTTTTTGTGTAACAACGGAAGCGAAGGGGGCGCCGAAGTTAGGGTTTGCCCAGGGCGCCACACAAGCCAGGACCGCCACTGCGTGTGCGTGTGCATGTGTGTGTGTGTGTGTGTGTGTGTGTGTGTGTGTGTGTGTGTGTGTGTGTGTTGTGTGTGTGTGTGTGTATTTATTTACCTAGTTGTATTTTACAGGGCCTGAGCTACACTCGTATGGTCATGTCTCCATATCTACATTATATTATGCTTTCTTAGGGCTTGTTGGCTGAAGACAACAAGTCCCGGGTGGCGGGACACAACCCCCGACTGCTCTGGTCCAAATATTCAAACAATATGCCGCTGTTAAAAACTAACTCAGACAACATTAATAATAAGATAAAAGAATTCATAGATAACGTAAACTTAATATATTTTGTGCTGCAATCTGATCTTTCGTAGAGATCAATTTTCTGTTGTCATGAAAAGATCCTCCTCTTATCACAAGAGAAGCCAAAGATAATACAAGAGTAAAGTATCCTTGGGAGAAGCTAAGAGTCCCTTCCTAACCAGTGGCGTAGCTACAGGGTTAGCTACGCGGTTAGCTCTCTCCCATGAGAATCCAGTGCCCCTCCAGGTGCCGCCCACTGACCATGGCTGCCGTATTCTGTATACTGCTCTAATACCCACCACTGATATAATCTTAGAATATTCCCTTACACTTTTCTATGTAACATCAGAGTGGCCCCTGAGCTCCGCTTCCCAAGTTTCCCCCACAGATGCCCCGTGCCCCCCCACGTGCCCCCCCATTCATAGATACCTAGCTATGCCACTGTTCCTGACAGCCTTCTTCTTCTTCTTCATCAATGATTATCATCCAATGATGGATGATCATTGGCACAAAGTGGCGTAGCCAGGTATTCACAACTGGGGGGGCCAAGGTGAGGCCAAGCTCTTTTCTGGGGGGGCCACTATATAAATGTTTTTACACAGTTTCAGATCAGAGTGACAGGTTATGTAATAAGCATAGCAGCAGTTTATATAATTTAATATAGCTTTCTTTGAACTTTGAAATAAAACTCAGTTATTCTAAGTTAGACCACGATGGGCATTGCGATTAAGCTGGCCAACTTAAAATTATGAATATCTAAACTTAAGGATTTACAACACACTGTTTGGTACATGGAATTTGGACATTTTCATATAGAAAAATGTTACTTTATCAAGTATATAAGCTAATAAGTAATTACTTATTCCTCACACTAAGGTGAAGCAACCATACTCAGGGAAGGGGGGAGAGAGAGAGAGAGAGAGAGAGAGAGAGAGAGAGAGAGAGAGAGAGAGAGAGAGAGAGAGAGAGAGAGAGAGAGAGAGAGAGAGAGAGAGAGAGAGAGAGAGAGAGAGAGAGAGAGAGAGAGAGAGAGAGAGGAGAGAGAGAGAGAGAGAGAGAGAGAGAGAGAGAGAGAGAGAGAGAGAGAGAGAGAGAGAGAGAGAGAGAGAGAGAGAGAGAGAGAGAGAGAGAGAGAGAGAGAGAGAGAGAGAGAGAGAGAGAGAGAGAGAGAGAGAGAGAGAGAGGAGAGAGAGAGAGAGAGAGAGAGAGAGAGAGAGAGAGAGAGAGAGAGAGAGAGAGAGAGAGAGAGAGTACTGCTTTGAATGTGATTAGTGATGCTGTCTGAGTGAAACTGAACAATTTAACAACTTTCAACACATTCAGCAGAGAGCAATTTTCCTGTAATTATGTTGTTTTGCAAATTTTGAGACAACTTTATCGAAATCTAGAAATTTAGCTCTTGCAACAAGAATGCCAAGAATAGCCAGTGAGGATAGATGTGTGTTAGCCATGGAGGTCTGGAGATAGTTTTTTATCAACCTCATGGAAGAGAAGCTTCTTTCGCATGAAGCTGATGTTGGAGGAAGAACTATAGCAATTGTTATTAGTTTATACAGGTCAGGGAAAGCATCTTTGTAGGGGCACAAAAACGAAGAAAGTTGCACTAGCGTACTGATATGTACTCCCTCTGACTCTTTACGCTGAATAGACTATAACAGTGAGCTTGATCTGCCATCTGGTGGGCGTCTGGGAACCTCCCGTCAGCTCAGGACGTCGGGTCTCTGGGTGTCGGGCTTGACTTATTTTCCATTATTCCCTACCAAACCAGCTACAATTAAGTGCTATCATGGTCAACATA
>JACEEZ010018125.1:50000-55000 GCA_016584305.1 Chionoecetes opilio
CACTCCAATAACACTTACTGAGATGTGTATTATATACTGCTTTGTGATATTGTTTGCAATGTTTTAGACTGATTATTATTTCGGCCCCTATCAAGCTTGTTGTGTTGTCGCAGAAACCAATCCATTTTCAATTGCGAGAAAAAACGGTCTTCGTACCAAGACGATGCTTGGACGACAAAAACACGGCTATAGTAGTAGTAGCAGCAGTAATAGTAGTGGTAGTAGTAGTAGTAGTAGTAGTAGTAGTAGTAGTAGTAGTAGTAGTAGTAGTAGTAGGAGTAGTAGTAGTAGTAGTAGTGGTGATGAAGGAGGAGGAATTAGGTAGAGGAAGAAGGGAAGAATAAAGGGTAAGAGGAAGGATGAGGAGGTAAAACACGGCTATAATAGTAGTAGCAGCAGTAATAGTAGTGGTAGTAGTAGCAGCAGTAATAGTAGTGGTGGTAGTAGTAGTAGTAGTAGTAGTAGTAGTAGTAGTGGTGATGAAGAAGGAGGAATTAGGTAGAGGAAGAAGGGAAGAATAAAGGGTAAGAGGAAGGATGAGGAGGAAAATACCTTGTCTGTCGCGGAGTCGTGCGTGGTGGTGTATGGTGTGGTGAGTCATTGTGAGATGCCACCATTCGCCACTGGGCTCATCACCCCATAACAAACTCATCACGAGCGGATGGCATTGTCATATGGCCTAATTTCATTTGTATACTTGCCCTGTTCAGTTCTTGAGTCAGAAAACATCATATATACTCAATTTATGAGTATTTTTATGTATATTGCGTGCTCAACAACTGCCTGGAGGCAGTTGCCTGTTTTTGACAGCTCAACGTCTTTAAGTACGTCATCAATCTGCCCGCAGAATGCCAAAAGTTGCCCCAAACAGCTGTTGGAAGTCGCTAGGTCGTGAAGACCGGAAGTAAGCTTCTCTGAATGTAGCCCCAGGAGAGGAGTTAAGGCTTAACGAGGTGGTGGGTGACATTTGATTAATCTGGCGAGTGTATTCTGACAGCCGCTGCCGAGATGGGGAGCGGAAGAGACGGCGGCAGGGATAAAACAGGAGGGCGGGAAGAGTCCGTCCTATGGATGATGGAAGGTCTGCAGCAGCAGGTGCTCGGCGTCCTCAACGCCACCACCACGGACATGCTGGCAAGTACGTATCCGTAGGTCGTGTGGTGCCACAGCCTCAAGGTCACATAGCCCGCCCTACTGTGCACTGCTGTGATGGGGCGGAACTGCGTTATGAAATACTTGTTTTGAGACTACTCTTAATAACATGATGACGGTTTCCTACATTATTGACATATATTTAGGCATAACTCAAACCCTTACATCATGGCTTGAAGGAACACTGTATTCAAAGACAAAGGAAGCAGTTGCACTGTTAATTGCATTATGAGTGAAATGAAAGTAAAGCAACAAACTCAAAGGATTTTGTTGAAAAATAAGAAATAAAAGAATGTCTGGATTACAGTTGTCCTCAGGTAGCCACTTTGATTGGGGTGACGAGGTTCCATTGGTATCTGACTAACTCAAGCATTTCTTGAATCTCCTCGTGCAGGGATTGAAGGTCTGCGGGAGGAGATGAGAGAAGAACTTACCACGGCTGTCCAGGATATGCACATACCCGCGAGCCAGTCCACGCAACAGCCGGCGGAGGACAAAACGGCAGCTGTCCCAGGCCTCGAATACCCGAGTAAAGTATTGAGTATCTTTATCATAGCCTGTAGCCATGACAGTGGTTGCTGCAGGGGAATGCCTTATGATATATATAGGTGTTGAGGCGTTGTAACCTCGAAATCCCGGCATGAACTGAGAGTGGTATTCCTTCACTCTCCTGTGAGTGAATGAGTGAGTGAGGGAGGGAGGGAGGTGTGTGTGTGTGTGTGTGTGTGTGTGTGTGTGTGTGTGTGTGTGTGTGTGTGTGTGTGTGTGTGTGTGTGTGTGTGTGTGTGTGTGTGTGTGTGTGTGTGTGTGTCATTCACATTCACATTCACTCACTCACCCATGGATTTGTCCACGCGAGCCGAACTCACGATCGCCAGTTTCACCCTTCCGGAGCGAGCTTGGAGCTCATTAATACCGATCTTAGATTGTGTGTGTGTGTTTGTGTGGTGTGTGTGTGTGGTGTGTGTGTGTGTGTGTGTGGACCCTTATCGTGAAAAAACTGAAATGATCTTCGCTACACCACGAAAGGTGGTAGATAGACGTAAGTTAAGGTATTAAAATATATATATATATATATATATATATATATATATATATATATATATATATATATATATATATATATATATATATAATATTATATATATAGATATAGATATAGATATAGATAGATATAGATAGATAGATAGATAGATAGATAGATAGATAGATAGATAGATAGATAGATATATATATATATATATATATATATATATATATATATATATATATAATTGGCAGCGAGCGAAGCGAGCTGCCACTTACCATAAGACCCATTCGCGTAAGGGGAGTGGAACCATTCGTGAGCCAAAAAGTGAATAACTACTCCTAAATATTGTCGGATTGAGTTGAAATTTGACATGTAAGTAGTGCTGTCAAAATCAATGGGGGTCTGTGCAACCAACTTTTTGCGTAGAACAAGCCCTTAATGAGTAATTAGCGTAATGGTTTAATTAGTGCTAAATAAACTTCGGTTATTTTACCTGCAGATAATTATGAACTAAATTTAGGTCTGTAGACTAGGTATTTTAAAAGCACTTTGAGCTCGCTGCCACGTTCCAGCCGCAAGACCTGAGCCAAAAGCAAAGGGGCCAGAGGCTGGACGCCTATACTTGATTGGCAGCTCGCTTCGCTCGCTGCCACTTACCATAAGACCCATTCGCGTAAGGGGAGTGGAACCATTCGTGAGCCAAAAACTGTATAACTACTCCTAAATATTGTCAGATTGAGCTGCAATTTGACATGCAAATAGTGCTGTCAAAATCAATGGGAGTCTGTGCAACAAACTTTTTGCGTAAAACAAGCCCTTAATGAGTAATTAGCGTAATTATTTAATTAGTGCTAAATCAAGCTCGCTGCCACGTTCCAGCCGCAAGAACTGAGCCAAAAGCAAAGGGGCCAGAGGCTGGACGCCTATACTTGATATATATATATATATATATATATATATATATATATATATTATAAAGAGAGAGAGAGAGAGAGAGAGAGAGAGAGAAGGAGAGAGAGAGAGAGAGAGAGAGAGAGAGAGAGAGAGAGAGAGAGAGAGAGAGAGAGAGAAAAAATATAAATATAATATATATAATATATATATATATATATATATATATATATATATATATATATATATATATATATATATATATATATATATATATATATATATATATATATATATATATATATATTCTCCCATATCGGTTAAAGCATCCTTATTTTATTGTAATTAATTATCTATTAATATTTTTTTCTTCGTTTTGTGAAGGTTTCTAAGTGGAAGATTCTTTTGAGCTAAAGAAGCGAAAAAATATGAAAATTTAACTGGTGATTTAGTTAAATCAAACGTTTGAAAAAGTTCATTGGGCTCATGACATCTTTGTTGATATTCAATGCTGAGTTCAGTGCTTGAATGACTAAGAGTGTATTCCTCCGCCAGGGATATTGTCGCACAACGACACTCTGCGCTCCCTGTGCAACGGAAACAAAAGTAAGTGAGCAGCGTTATTTTTCCCTTTTCTTGTCTTTTTCCTTTCTTAAAAAATAAGCAGCCTTTCACTAGATTTACTCCTACCTTAAGAATAAATAAACATATAAGTAAATGATTGAATAAGACTAGATAGTAAGCAAGAGATAGAGGTGTCAGGTGTCGTGGAGCAGATCATCGCAATGTAGTAATGTAATGAAAGCTTGACTGCGCTGTTTGTCATTGTGGCTGGAGAGACACGACATGTGATTAAAACTTGCTGAACCATATTTCTCCGTCAGTCCTCCACAGCACAGTCGGGTCCTTGGAGTTGGTGGATGGTGGTGCCTACTCGAACTACCTTCAGTGTTCCTGGGAGCTTAACTTTCCCCAGGAGTCCTCGGTGAACCTAAGCTGGGACTACATTGATATAGAAGCCGATGCGACATGCGACTATGACTGGGTGCAGGTACTGGACACCCGTGATTCCCAGCTGGTGTATGGGTGAGTGCAGCCAATGCCTCCTTTTATGCCTCAACACCCTCAACACTTTTTTTTTCCTATAGCTTTCCTTAAGAGAAAAGCACGGGCTAAGTAGAAAGACCGTCAGAGTGTTCGGTATTTATAAATGTTAACGGGGGGGGGGAGGGTACGAGGGAATAAGGGCTGCGAGCGTAGGTTGTAATGAACATAAATACAACTCTATCCCTCTAGAACCACTAAGCCAAGTGGTATATACCTCTTGGCCTAGTCGGTTAAGGCGTCTTGTGGGTCCAAATCTGGTGTGTTAACGACAGTTCGATCCCGCGCTAGAGCAAGGATAAAGGGAATTATTTATTTCCGAATTATGAATTACCAGCCTAAGTCCGATGTTTGTTGGAAGGAGATACTGACGGGATTTCAAAAGGTAACTGTGGCCCAGGGCAATGTAAGGACTCTGTCGGACCCTGTTGATAGCCCATGGAGGCATTACGTGGCTCCATCATACGGCCACATGCAAGTCTCTGTCAACAGGGCACTAGTAAACATCCCCCTTGACCAAGACTTCCCCTACAGGAATCCCCCTCAGAATATCTCAACAGTAAGAAAGACTAAAGAGAAGGGAGAAGATAAGAAGGAAGAACAAGTTTAGTTATGAGTGAAGATTGAAGCTATTATAATTACACTCACTCGAGAGACGCAGAGAAAGGGGCGATCTGATAGAAGTTTTTAAGTGGATAAAGGGATATAATAAAGGAGAGGTAGGAAAAGTTCTTACGTCTAGTAACCAAAGTAGAACAAAAAGTAACGGATTCAAGCTGGAAAAGCGTAGATTTAAAATAGAAATAGGGAAAAACTGGTTCAC
>JACEEZ010018125.1:60000-102360 GCA_016584305.1 Chionoecetes opilio
GGTGGTGCCTACTCGAACTACCTTCAGTGTTCCTGGGAGCTTAACTTTCCCCAGGAGTCCTCGGTGAACCTAAGCTGGGACTACATTGATATAGAAGCCGATGCGACATGCGGCTATGACTGGGTGCAGGTATTGGACACCCGTGATTCCCAGCTGGTGTATGGGTGAGTGCAGCCAATGCCTCCTTTTATGCCTCAACACCCTCAACACTTTTTTTTTCCTATTGCTCTCCTTAAGAGAAAAGCACGGGCTAAGTAGAAAGACCGTCAGAGTGTTCAGTATTGATAAATGTTAACGGGGGGGAGGGTACGATGGAATAAGGGCTGCGAGCGTAGGTTGTAATGAACATAAATACACCTCTATCCCTCTAGAACCACTAAGCCAAGTGGTATATACCTCTTGGCCTAGTCGGTTAAGGCGCCTTGTGGGTCCAAATCTGGTGTATTAGCGACAGTTCGATCCTGCGCTAGGGTAAGGATAAAGGAAATTATTTATTTCCGAATTATGAATTACCAGCCTAAGTCCGATGTTTGTTGGAAGGACATACTGACGGGATTTCAAAAGTTAACTGTGGCCCAGGGCAATGTAAGGACTCTGTCGGACCCTGTTGATACCCCATGGAGGCATTACGTGGCTCCATCATACGGCCACATGCAAGTCTCTGTCAACAGGGCACTAGTAAACATCCCCCTTGACCAAGACTTCCCCTACAGGAATCCCCCTCAGAATATCTCAACAGTAAGAAAGACTAAAGAGAAGGGAGAAGATAAGAAGGAAGAACAAGTTTAGTTATGAGTGAAGATTGAAGCTATTAAAGTTACACTCACTCGAGAGACGCAGAGAAAGGGGCGATCTGATAGAAGTTTTTAAGTGGATAAAGGGATATAATAAAGGAGAGGTAGGAAAAGTTCTTACGTCTAGTAACCAGGGTAGAACATAAAGTAACGGATTCAAGCTGGAAAAGCGTAGATTTAAAAAAGAAATAGGGAAAAACTGGTTCACAAATAGGGTGGTAAATGATTGGAATGGACTCAGTAGACAGGTAGTTAGTTCGGAGTCATTAGGGAGCTTTAAAAGGAGGCTAGATAAATTCATGGATGGGGATGAAAGGTCGATGTAGGTAGTGTTAAGTAACAGGAACTACCTCGTGTAGATCTCACGGCCTCTTGTAGCTTCCTTATTTTCGTATGTTTTTTATGTAACAAATCAGAAGACCCCCCCTCCCATGACAAGGTAAAGGAGAGGAGGCAACGACACGTGCAGCCCGTACATAATCTGGCTCTGGGGAGGCCGGAATCAGATGGCGAAGTGAGTGGGATGCTGGGCAGTGGAGCAGGTAGTATTCAAGGGGATTTTGTGGCTCTGCGAAACACTCTCGGCATGTTTAAGTCCCTTCCAGCCGTGACGCTTCCAATATTACGTTACTATGTAGGCTACAAATCACTGTGATCCCTGTCAACAACCCAACACATCCGTCACCATCATGGGCGTCAGCATGGGAGGGGGGGGGGGTATTCAGATTATTTACCTCTCCCCTAGGTCAGGCCTATAACCTGGCACTGTAATCTCTGAAGGGTTTGTGATTGTTATTATGGTGGAAGTAGGAGGAGCTACCTATATATCTATGCTCCCCCATGTAAAAGTTGCAAAGACGCCTTGGGTCACCATAGTAAGCCTACCCTTTTTTTACTATAATATTTTGTGACTCCTACACGATGCAGGGAAAAATGCTAGTAGTTGTATCAATGACATGTTCTGAAACTTCTTTTTCATGTGATCTGCAGAAATTTGGACTACTATAAGCGGACTCTGATATACAATAGATACTTCAGCAGTTTTACATAATCATTAATTATTTCACTAAACATAATAGCAGGTTACCAAACCTGACACCCGAATGTCTGTTACAGTGACAACAATAGAACAGCTTATAATATCACGTATACATTTCCTACTCGAATGTTTGTTAATCCTTTTTCTCATTTCGGGTTGGGATCAGCAAGACATAAATGGATGTGGTGGCCGAGCCTTTGATAGAGCTTCTGATACTTGTACATCTGCAGGAGGAAGCTGTGCGGCCGCCTGAACCCCCCAAGCCTCAAGCTTCTGCACGTGACGGTGCACGGAACCCGCAGACTGTTGGTTTCGTTCCGCTCCGATGATAACAACCAGGGGAGGGGCTTCCGGATGACATACCAAGCCCACTCGCGCCCTTCTTAGAGCCCGCTCGTCCATGCTGATGGCCGAGGGATGCCGCCCATGACCGCAACTCATTTAGTTATCTAATTAGCATTTGTACTTAATCCCCTTCGATACAATTTATATATAATTCCTTTTAAAACGCAGATCCTGCATGTTATTCTTGAGGTTAAGTATCTTCTGTGTTGTTATAGTTTCTCGACCATTTCCTGTAAGGTAGTTTGGGACTATTAATGGGTAACCCCGTGACCAGACATTGAAATTACAGTGTAGCTACTGTGTGCACACCTGAACATAGTTTTTGCTATGAAATTTATTCGTGATATTATTCACTTAAGGTGGGGTTATAAAATCGCGAGTTCCATGTTAAATTGCTTATGTTCTTCTTGTAACTCCTCCCTTATTTTTTGACCAATGTCTTTAATTCAAAAAACATTTTAATCAGGAAGGATAGGAGATTAAGGTTTGCTGTCGTTTGTTTTTATACAATAGTAAAAATATTTTTTAAAGTTCGATGAAAAAAAAAAAATTGACATATAAATATTTGTCAAAAATCAAAATCAACTTCAAACAATAGTTACTACAACAAAAATAATTCCTTTTTTTTCATACTTTCTTAAGCTGCAGTAGGAAATATTTGTGTAATAAAAAGCGCAAAGGAGATAATTTTAAAAATGCAAAAACCAACGTTTTGAGAAATTAAGCGATGAAGTTGAAGCAGTTAGTGTACTTTACCTATTGCAGCTAGGGACTTGAAATTCACATCCCGGTACTCAAATTTTATTATATTTCGCCATATTTCAAAGTAAAAACCAGTGTTCCAATGTGTAAAATCAATAAAATATTAATGCAAAAGACATCTGATGCAGATACATAGATTTTTTTATTGGATTTAAAAAGAAAATATGATGCATACTTACTCACGGAATAAATACGAGAAAGTATTAGTGACTGCTAGAAATTTCCCGTTTTCTCATGTAGTAGTGAGAGAGAACGTTAAAGTTTCATGAGAGACTAAGAAGAAAAAAAATACCTAAAAAAAATACGGGGTATTTTACTTAGAATACATCTCTATTGCAGCGAATAATACCGCGGAAACTCATGACAGGACGCCTCATTGCATAAGGCAAAACACCTATTATAAATTTTTTATCAAATTTTTGCTTATACCAAAAGAAGCAGCAAGAATGACAGAAAAATATAATCCAAAAAAAAACACACATTACTTTCAGGTCGATCCCCTAACCCCCCCTTAAGCATGGATGGGATAACTCTTAATCGAGAGTGACAAGTGAATAAGATAACAAATTATGAAAAGATTGGATTGTTTAAAGACATGTACCTAAACAAGAAAGGTCCATATCAGGAAGAGAGTGTGAACTAAATGGATAATATATATATATATATATATATATATATATATATATATATATATTTTATATATATATATATATATATATATATATATATATATATATATATATATATATATATATATATATATATATATATATATATATATATATATATAATATATATATATATATATATATATATATATATATATATATATATATATATATATATATATAATATATTATATAATATATAATATAATTATATATATATATATATTTATATATATATATATATATATATATATATATATATATATATATATTATATATATATATATATATATATTAATATTATATATATATATATATATATATATATATATATATATATATATATGTATATATATAATAATATATATATATAATTATTATATATATATATATATATATATATATATATAATTTTATATATATTATATATATTATATATATATATATAATATTTAATTATTTATATATATATATATATATATTTATATATATATATATATATATATATATATATATATATATATATATATATATATATATATGTATATATATATATATATATATATATATATATTATATATATATATATAACATGTACTATATAAATATATAAGTATGTGGATGTGACTTCTCGTGCTGTGTTCCTGAGAAAATTCAATGTAAGTCCTGTGTGGATGCCATTCCAGTTCCTTAGCCCTTCAGTAGATGGAACTAAGAACCAGAAGAACGTGTTTCAAGTCCTTGCAATCTGGCAGTGACCAAAGATTTCTATGATACTGATACTGATATTTCTAAAATACTGATATTGTATTAGACCAGTGTCCTCCTCGGGACACACTCATTGTCTTGAGCGACTTCAATGCTACTATTGGCACTGTAAGAGATGGCTACGAGTTATGTGTTGGTCCTTATGACTCCGATACCAGAAACATTAACAGTTCTCTGCTTCTGAATTTTGCAAGGTCCAGAAGGTTAAAAATTGCAGGTTCTTGGTATCAGAGACCAGAGCTGAACCGCTGGACATGGTATAGTAATGCCGGAGGGATAGCTAAGGAGATCGACCACTTCCTCATTAGTACTCGTTGGAGGATCCTCCAGAACTGCAGGGTTTACCGGAGTGCTGAGTTCTTTGGAACAGATCAGAGACTTGTTGTTGCTACACTTAAGCTTCATGTCAAGTCCAGAAGAATCTGAAGAGATAACCATACTGTGCTTCATCTTGAGAAACTGAAGGACTTGACATGTGCCCATGAGTGTGCAGTGGCAGTCTCAAATCGGTTTGATGTGCTCGGTGCCCTCGAGGACCCTGTAGAACTGTGGGATACCTTCAAGCGTGAAACTCTACAGGCTGCCAAGGAGTGTATTGGGGAGCGCCCAAGGTCAAGACGTGGTTTTGTCTCGACGGAGACGCTGGAGAAAATCGAGGAGAGTCGCGCTGCTAGGCTGGCTGGGAACCAGGACCAGCACAGGGCTCTGTCACGCCGGACTAGAACCCTCCTCCCTAGAACCCTGTTCCGGCTATAAAAGAAAATAATTAGGATCATTACAAATTCGGGCTACTTTGATCATACTCACCCTTTATTTAAGAATATGAACATCTTGAAATTATTTGACATAAACAAATTACAGATTGGAATATATATGCACAAATTAGTTACTGGTGGTCATTATATTAACTTGCTCCCTCAACATAACTATCCCACCCGCAACTGTGAACACCTCCGTGTACCACAACATAACCTGACAGTTTTTCAACACTCACTAGCCTACTCTGGTCCCAAGATATGGAATAATATACCCGACTCTGTTAAGACCCTACCAACATTATGTTCATTTAAAAGGCAATACAAAAAGTATTTGTTGTCCCAATACTGACAAGATATTTGTTCTAATATTTGTTCTAATATTTGTTCTAGTATATTTCCAATGATGGTCATGTAGATTTATTATAGTGCCAACAATACATTTTATTAGCATTCTACAAATGAAATTTTGAGCAATTGTCTATGTATTTCTCCTGGGTTTTTTTTTTTTTTTTTTTTTTTTTACCTTGTTTTTCTTCTTTTTTTCTTTCTTTTTTCTTCTTCTTTTATGTAATTGCTACTGACGTCCTAGATAAACTTGTTTGTAAACTACAGAGATGCTGCCCGAATAGCCGTATGGCTTCGTATGGGCTGCTTACACAAATTATGTTATATAACTTTATTAACGTATGTATTATGGTAAGCATATTAAAGTGTTTCAAGTGTTTCAAGTGTTTCTCCTGAGGAGAGACAAGGAGAGGTATGTCAGGAGCCTCGCTGAGGATGTCGAGGGCCATTTGAACTCTAACGACCTCCGACCCGCTTACCGAGCGCCCTGAAGAAGCTCCGTTCCAAGTTTTGATAGAGTCTGGCACAAATCTTTAATTTCCAAACTACCCTCATTCGGTTTCTATCCTTCTCTCTGTACCTTCATTTTAAGTTTCCTTTCAAACCGTTCTATTGCAGCTGCTGTAGACGGACATTGTTCTTCTCCTAAATCTATCAATAGTGGTGTTCCCCAGGGTTCTGTCCTATCACCCACTCTCTTTCTATTATTCATTAATGATCTTCTAAGTCTAACTCAAAGCCCTATTCACTCCTACGCTGATGATTCTACCCTGCATTTTTCAACGTCGTTTATTAGACGTCCAACTCAACAGGAACTAAGTGATTCACGGAGAGATGCCACCAAGCGCCTAACTTCTGATCTTTCTATAATTTCTGATTGGGGCAAAGCAAACCTTGTTTTGTTCAATACCTCAAAAACCCAATTTCTTCACCTATCTACTCGACAAAACCTACCAGATAACTATCCCCTCTTCTTCAATGACACTGAACTGTCTCCTTCTTCTACAATGAACATTCTAGGACTATCCTTTACTAAAAATCTGAACAGGAAATCTCACATCTCATCTCTTGCTAAAACAGCTTCTAAGAAGTTAGGTGTGCTGTGGCGTCTGCGTCCTTTTTTCTCCCTCCCAATTGCTTGCTCTCTACAGGGGCCTTATCCGCCCATGTATGGAGTATGTCTCACATGTTTGGGGAGGATCCACTCATACAGCTCTCCTAAACAGGGTTGAGTCAAAAGCTTTTCGTCTCATCAACTCCTCTCCTCTGACTGACTGTCTTCAATCTTTAAATCACCGCCGCAATGTTGCTTCTCTTGCTCTCTTCTACCGTTATTTGCATGCTCACTGCCCTTCTGAACTTGCTAACTGCATGCCTCCCCCACTCCCGCGGCCTCGCTGCACAAGACTTTCTACTCATTCCCATCCCTATTCTGTCCATCTGCCTAATGCAAGAGTTAATCAGTATCTTTACACTTTCATCCCTTTCACTGGTAAACTCTGGAACTCTCTTCCTGTTTCTATTTTTCCACTTTCCTATGACTTAAATCTTTTCAAAAGAAGAGTAACAAGACACCTCCCGAACTAAATTGGCCTACCCCTTTGTTTTTATTTTATTCTCTTACTGTCTTCTTTATAGGGACTGGCAACTAAGCGGGCTTTGTGTTACCCATTTTTGTTGTGCCCTTGGCCAGTTCCCTGTGATGTAAAAAAAAAAAAAAAAAAAAAAAAGTCTCCATCTCGGGCGAGTGCTATTCGAGCAGCAGATGGGCGCCTTGTGTCGGACATGGATGGGCAGATGGCTCGTTGGGCTGAGTACTTTGGGCAGTTGTTCACGGTGTACCCTCCAACTGAGCAGCTTCACACCACTGGGTTACAGGCAGTGGATGCCGATCCTCCCATTGACGAAACTGCACTCTCTCTTGACGAAGTCAGAGAGGCTGTAGCAAAGTTGAGAGTTGGAAAGGCAGCTGGTGTTTGTAATATCAGTGCGGAGCCCTTCAAAGCTGGGGGTGAGGCAATGATCCGCGGGTTGAATACTGTTCAGACTGTCGTGTGGCAATCAGGTATACGTTCCTCCTGACTGGAAAAGGGGGCTGGTATTCACTATCTGGAAAGGGAAAGGGGACCGTCAGGACTGCAACAATTACCGCGGTATTACACTGCTCAGCGTGCCAGGCAAGGTACTTGCCCATCTATTGCTGACACGGATCCGCAGTCATCTGCTGAAGGTAAAGAGACCTCGGCAGTCTGGGGTCACGCCTGGTAAGTCAACAACGGACCGTATCCTAGCGCTTCGTGTCCTGGTGGAACGCCAACGTGAGTCTCGACAGGGGATGCTTGCAGCCTATGTTGATCTCAAGAAAGCGTTTGACTCAGTGCATCGTGATCGAGTCACTCTGGGATCTTCTGCGACTTCGCGGGATTCCTGCAAGGACTATTGGTTTGATGACTGGGCTGTACTCTGGGACTGAGAGTGCTGTGAAGTGTAGGGAAGGTGTATCCAGCTTCTTTCCTGTTAATACGGGAGTGAGGCAAAGGTGCGTCCAGGGGCGGATTGGGTACCCTAAACCAGCCCGGGTCAAACACCTACCGGCCCTATCTTGCAAACTTCAGCCATGAAAAAAAATGTAGTACCCCTGAATAAAAAGATATTACATTGATTCCATCTCAACCAGGTAAAAAGAAACATGTTGAATAAACAGTATTCAAACCAAAAAATATATCATATATACCACACTTGTATATTTGTTTCCATAGCTCTTGTATGAAAGTGCGTTTTCACAGTCTGAAAAGCTATTGCAGCAATAAGTCTAGATTCACGAGAAACCCAGTCATTCACGGACCATTTTACAAAACATTACAATACTAACTGGAAACTGGAAAATAGCGAACTGGACTGGGCATCAGCACAGCTGCTGATCATTTCGCCATACAATCCACTTGACTATAAACATGCACATTTCTCATACTTCCTATCAATATAATCAATACACATTTTGAAATTTACATTATGATAAGACAGTGAGTCTTATCATTAATTAGTTGTTACTTGGCGATTTCAATGTTCACCACCAGCTTTGGCTATCATCTTCTTTCACTGACCAGCTTGGTGTACAAGCCTACAATTTTTCTATCCTCCAAGACCTAGAGCAGCTGGTGCAGCACCCTACCCGTATTCCTGACCGCCTTGGAGACACAACCAAAATACTTGACCAATCCCTAACCATGTGCTAACCCTATTGCTTACTCTGTGAAACTATTCTCTCCGTTGGGTTCCTCCGATCACAATCATATTTCTGTAACTTGTCCTATCGCTCTGGTGCTACCCTGGGACCCACCTAAGCGGAGGTGCTTCTGGCATTTCAACTCAGCTAAGTGGGAGGACCTAAGACTCTGATTTTCCATGTAATGATTATTGCCTCCATGTCAGAGATCCAACTCTTTGTGCAGATCACATAACTGAGGTCATTGTCCCTGGCATGGAGGCATACATTCCACACACTTTCTGTAATCCTATAGCCCGTCAACTTTGGTTTAACTCTGTTTGTTCTCATGCTATATAAGATAGAGAGGCGGCTCATAGACGGTACAATAACCATCCATCACCTGAAACTCATGCCCTCTACATTTCTGCCCGTAATCATGCCAAATATTTTCTTTAACTTACCAAAAACTCCTTCATTCATAGAAAATGTCAAAAATGTTCTGAACTCATCTCGTGACTTCTGGCATCTAGGTAAAAACATCTCTAACAATTTGTTTCTTCTTCATCTTTCGCTCCTATGCTTCTCCCGGATGGCTCCATAGCTGTCTCATTTATTTCTAAATCTGAACTTTGTGCTCAAACCTTTGCTAAAAATTCCACTCTTATTGATGAATTCCTCCTTTTCCTCCATCATCTGACTATGTTTTTAACATCCTTCGTGATGATGTTTTCTTTGCCCTTTCTGGCCTAGATCCTCGGAAGGCTCACGGTCCTGACGGAATCCTTCCTATTGTTCTCAAAAACTGTGCTTCTGTGGTTGCACCCTGCGTGGTCAAACTTTTCCGTCCTTGTCTAACTATTTCCACCTTCCTTCTTGCTGGAAATTTGCTCACATTCAACCTGTCTCTAAGAAGGGTGACCGTTCTAATCCTTCTAACTACCATTTTATAGCTTTGACTTCCTGCCTTTCTAAAGTTTTTGAATCTATACTTAATTAATAAGAAGATTCTTAAAGTAATCGTCCAGACCATTTCATCATTCCTGATTTAATGCAGTCAAAATATAGCCTTGATCGAGTATATTAACAATATGTTGTCAGTTTTTGCATCTAGTCACCCAGTCACCCGGCCTGGACTCAGACCGGCCTCAGACACTCCGGCCTACCGGGACACAGCCCGTTCTGCCCTATGGCCAATCCGCCCCTGTACTAAATGTTGGAGAGCAGCGTCGCCGGCGAGTCAAACACGGCGAAACGTCGACACGTGTGAATGCGTCCATAGAGTGCTGTATACTTTTCACGCCGTCCATGGCAAAACGCCGTGAATTTTTGAAAAGGGCGTCTTGGTGACCACGGCGGCCGTGAAGGACATTCCACCGTGCACGACCTCAGTCGATATGTGTGAACGCGTCCATAAACACACATGGTTATTTGGATTCACGACGTCTTGTCCGGGACGGCGCACGGCGAAAAGTTGATACGTGTGGACAGGTGTTGGATAAAATTCGTCCCACTGTTGAATCGGTCTCGGTCCTTTATTTAACCTACATAACTCTACAAAACCTGACCCAAACCTATCCTAAACCTAACCTAACCTAACTAGACCTAAATATAACTTAAATATAACTTAACTTAAACCTAAAAACATTCTTTGGCGATCTGAGTGAAGAAAACATAAGGAAGCTACAAGATGCCGTGAGACCTATACACGTGGTAGTTCCTGTTACTTAACACTATAGCCTACATCCGCCTTTCATCCCCATCCATTAAATTGTCTAGACTTCTTTTTAAAACTCCATATTGACTCCGCACTAACCACCTGACGACTGAGTCCATTCCAATCATTTACCACCCTACTTGTGAACCAGTTTTTCCCTATTTCCTTTATATATCTACGCTTTTCCAGCTTGAATCCGTTAATTCTTGTTCTACCCTGCTTACTAGGCGTAAGGAGTCTAAGGACTTTTTCTACATCTCCTTTATTGTATCCCTTTAACCACTTTAAAAACTTCTATCAGATCGCCCCTCAGATCGCCAAAGATAGCTTCTTAGGTATAGGTTAAGTTATATTTAGGTTTGGTTTAGGTTAGGTTAAGTTAAGGATAGGTTTGGGTCAGGTTTTGTAGAGTTATTTAGGTTAAACAAGGGTCCGCGGGACCGATTCGTCAGTGGGACGATTTTAGCCTGACACCGGGCCTAAGATCGCCAGCTAGTGTTTATACGTGTACGGCCCATGTGTTCTGAGTCAAAGTATATAGACTACTAACAAGTAAGAGCACAAAACTCTTAATTTTTCATTATAGGAACAGTGACGTCACGCGACTAGTAAGAGATGTAAACAGTGTGCTTAAGCAGCGTATACATATGGTGGGTTTGTGGAATTACTTACAAAACAGGAGTGTGGTGGTTGTGTCGGTGTGTCTTGTGGTGGGGTGGTTGTGTAGGTGTGTCTTGTGGTGGGGTGGTTGTGTCGGTGTGTCTTGTGGTGGGGTGGTTGTGTAGGTGTGTCTTGTGGTGGGGTGGTTGTGTCGGTGTGTCTTGTGGTGGGGTGGTTGTGTCGGTGTGTCTTGAGGTGGGGTGGTTGTGTAGGTGTGTCTTGTGGTGGGGTGGTTGTGCTGGTGTGTCTTGTGGTGGGGTGGTTGTGCTGGTGTGTCTTGTGGTGGGGTGGTTGTGTCGTTGTGAAGGTGTGTCTTGTGGTGTGGTGGTTGTGTCGGTGTGTAGGAGGTGCTGAAATCAATATCAAGGGGTGCTGGGAAATACTGCATATATGGCGGTACAATGTCAGTGTTCCTAGCAAGGGATACAAAAGTATCTGTTACCAGATGTTAGGGGGTGCAGAACTGCCTTGACCTGACTAAAGGGGTGCTGAGGTCGGAAAAGGTTAAGAAACGCTGTTCTAGAGGGTTATAGCTATCCCACTTTTGTGGGAAGCAGCTAGCTGTATGAATATATATATATATATATATATATATATATATATATATATATATATATATATATATATATATATATATATATATATATATATATATATATATATATATATATATATGTATATATATATATATATATATATATATATATATATATATATATATATATATATATATGTATATATATATATATATATATATATATATATATATATATATATATATATAAGAACATAAGAACATAAGAAAATAAGGAAGCTACAAGAGGCCGCGAGGCCTACACGTGGTAGTTCCTGTAAACTAATATATATTCTAATATATTCTAACTAATATATAATTATATATTCTGTAAATATATATATTCATTTTATACCATGTATCATTCGTCAGTATATTTTTGTTTTCAAACCGATAGAGAGGTGGCTCACAAACGGTACCGTAAGCATCCATCTCCTGAAATTTATGCCCTGCATATTTCTGCCCGTAATCATGCCAAATCTTTACTTCAACTTACCAAAACTCTTTCATTCATAGAAAATGTCAAAATCTTTCTGAATCAAATTCCTCTCGTGACTTTTAGCATCTAGCAAATAACATCCCTAACAATTTTTCTTCTTCATCTTTCCCTCCTATGCTTCACCCAGATGGCTCTCCACAGCTGTCTCATCTACTTCTAAAGCTGAACTCTTCGCTCAAACCTTTGCTAAAAATTCCACTCTGGTTGATGAAGGGCTTGTTCCTCCTTCTCCTCCACCCTCTGACTATATTATGCCTGTCATTAAAATCGTTCGGAATGATGTTTTCTTTGCGCTTTCTTGCCTAGATCCTCGGAAGGCTTACGGTCCTGACGGAGTCCCTCCTATTGTTCTCAAAAACTGTGCTTCTGTGCTTACACCTTGCTTGGTCAAACTTTTCCGTCTTTGTCTATCTACTTCCACCTTTCCTTCTTGCTGGAAGTTTGCTCACATCCAACCTGTTCCCTAAGAAGGGTGACCGTTCCAATCCTTCAAACTACCGTCCTATAGCTTTGACTTCCTGCCTTTCTAAAGTTTTTGAATCTATACTTAATAAGAAGATTCTTAAGCATCTATCTGCTCACAATCTTCTATCTGATCGTCAGTACGGTTTCCGTAAAGGGCGATCTACTGGCGATCTTCTAGCTTTCCTAACTGAATCTTGGTCATCCTCCCTTAGTGATTTCGGTGAAACTTTTGCTGTTGCCCTTGACATATCAAAAGCTTTTGATAGAGTCTGGCACAAATCTTTAATTTCCAAACTACCCTCATTCGGTTTATATCCTTCTCTCTGTACCTTCATCTTAAGTTTCCTTTCAAACCGTTCTATTGCAGCTACTGTTGACGGACATTGTTCTTCTCCTAAATCTATCAATAGTGGTGTTCCCCAGGGTTCTGTCCTATTACCCACTCTCTTTCTATTATTCATTAATGATCTTCTAAGTCTAACTCAAAGCCCTATCCACTCCTACGCTGATGATTCTACCCTGCATTTTTCAACGTCGTTTATTAGACGTCCAACTCAACAGGAACTAAGTGATTCACGGAGAGATGCCACCAAGCGCTTAACTTCTGATCTTTCTATAATTTCTGATTGGGGCAAAGCAAACCTTGTTTTGTTCAATACCTCAAAAACCCAATTTCTTCACCTATCTACTCGACAAAACCTACCCGATAACTATCCCCTCTTCTTCAATGACACTGAACTGTCTCCTTCTACAATGAACATTCTAGGACTATCCTTTACTAAAAATCTGAACAGGAAATCTCACATCTCATCTCTTGCTAAAACAGCTTCTAAGAAGTTAGGTGTGCTGTGGCGTCTGCGTCCTTTTTTTTCTCCCTCCCAATTGCTTGCTCTCTACAGGGACCTTATCCGCCCATGTATGGAGTATGTCTCACATGTTTGGGGAGGATCCACTCATACAGCTCTCCTAAACAGGGTCGAGTCAAAAGCTTTTCGTCTCATCAACTCCTCTCCTCTGACTGACTGTCTTCAATCTTTAAATCACCGCAGCAATGTTGCTTCTCTTGCTCTCTTCTACCGTTATTTTCATGCTCACTGCTCTTCTGAACTTGCTAACTGCATGCCTCCCCCCCTCCCGCGGCCTCGCTGCACAAGACTTTCTTCTCATTCTCATCCCTATTCTGTCCATCTTCCTAATGCAAAAGTTAATCAGTATCTTTACTCTTTCATCCCTTTCACTGGTAAACTCTGGAACTCTCTTCCGGTTTCTATCTTTCCACTTTCCTATGACTAAAATCTTTTCAAAAGAAGAGTAACAAGGACATCTCCCGAACTAAATTGGCTCACCCCTCTTTTTTTTTTTATTCTCCTACTGTCTTCTTTATAGGGACTGGCAACTAAGCGGGCTTTGTGTTACCCATTTTATGTGTGCCCTTGGCCAGCTCCTTGCGATGTAAAAAAAAAAAAAAAACTAATTAAAAAGGTGTTCATTTGTTTCATATTTGTTTTCCATTCCTTTGGTTAATATTATTTGTTTATGGACTATTTATTTAATTCCTTGCATGATAACCTAGTTAGTTAAATGAGTGTATAAGCAGAAAAGGGTATGGTGTAAATAGTTTGCAGATTCTGAATATCGTCTCCAAATGGGAAAACAACAGGAATTAGGATTAATACAGATATAATAGTAATGGTAGAGACAGTGGTGGTACAGTATAATAGTGATGGAAATACATTAGTAGTGGTGGAGTAACAGTAGTTGTGGTGGTGGAGATACATTAGTAGTGGTGGTGATGGTGAGTAATGGTGGTAATGGTGATATATATCGAGTGGTGGTGGAGATACAGTACTATAATTGTGAGCGACATGAGGACTTCTGCTGATGATGCTATCCAAAAGGCTGATAAGCCCCATCGCCCCCCAACCTCTCCCCACCCCCACCCACCTCTTCCTTACCTCTTCTCTTTAAAAAAAATAGTGAAATACAAATGCGTACGTGTAAATTATGTCACATATGATTATATCAGAGGTAGTAGACTGTGTGGGTTAAAAGGAAGGGCACATTGGTGGAATAGCAGAGGGAGAGGAAGGGTACGTGAGGCTAATATATGTATAATGTATACGGATGAGTGGATGTAAGGAAGCACTAAAAAAAACACTATAGTCTATTCACTTAAGTTGGATTCCTGGGACCTGTGGCCAGATGCTGAGAGCGAGCTAGGGCGCCCTATCCACTAGGGCGCCTGTGGTAAGGCAAACTGCCCTCCCACCGCTATGCTCAGGCGAGAATGCCGCCTTAGTGGCACCGCTAAAGGCGCTGAAAACCAATGCATGGTCTGACCATGCCTTAGTGACCTGCTGTTGGCCTTTGACAGACATTCATCTTCTGTTTATAAGGCAAAAACAGCCTTGTTTTCCGTTCCTACAACGTAAAAATTGGTGCTTACGTAATAATAGTGCTGCAAGGTGTGTATGAATCGATCATGGAAGACTAAATGTGGCACTAGGGTGTTAAATGCTGGCGATAGAAATGTTGTGTGTTGTGTGTTGGGTTGGGCGGGCGGGCGGGCGGCGGGCGAAGCGACTGCATGGGTGTGCCCAGACAACTGTCACCGAAGGTGCTCTGCCCGCGGCCCCGCACTAAAATGTTGTACTATTACACGGTATTATCATACTACCAGATGATATTTAGGACAACTGAGCATACCATCATCTTCATGAAACATTAGTGCATATCATGAATGTATAAAAATTACAGTAAACTATACCTATAATAAGATAATGAGAGCAAAATGAAATTGTGTATAAACATTTTTTTTCTTGCACCTTTTTTTATTTAACTCCTTCTTATTCCTGTAATTTTGCTTGCATTACATTTTCACTCACAGTCTCGGAATCAGCACAGTTTTCCGATTATCATGGTATGTGGCACGTCCCAATGCAAAAATATGCAGGTGCTCAAAACCTGCAATGAACGTCAAACTTGTGACAGAACAGATTTTCGGCGGGCCGCGGGGAGAGCGTTGCATCCTTGCCTTAGTACTTTAGTGGAGCGGTCGAGGCCAAAAAAGGGCCTTATTTAAGGAGTTACCCCTCCACACTTTAGAACAAGGCAAATGAGGTATTGTTGGATTCGTTAGGATGTCTACTTTATGAATAATGATGTTTTACAGTCAGATTCTAATTAAAACATGGCCATTTAACCCATGTAACCCATTCAACCCTTAAAAAATTGAGAATTTTTGAATATCTTAAAAATTGTTATTTTGGCACTTACAAAGATTACTTACACTATTAGGATGTCTACTTATGAAAAATGATGTTTTACAGTCAGATCTAATTAAAATGGCCATTTAACCCATTTAACCCATAAAAAATTGAGAATGTTGGAATATCTTAAAAATTGTTATTTTGGCACTTACAAAGATTACTTACAGTATTTACACCATCATGTCCGTATCATCTCCGACTTCATCTCCATTTGCCACCTCACTTATCTCCGGCCGATTCGCACATTCTCCACCACAGGAGGTCAATGCACTCAAGTCCAGCAATGACACACTGGCATTTTTTTCCGCGACAACCTTTGTCAGTGCAGTACAAATGAGTTAGGTCTCTAACCTCTGCTGGTGCCGATTCATTCTTGTACATTGTTGGACGCAGTTCATCCTTTGCATTCATATGCCAACCATGGCCAACTGGGTTCATGTTCTCAGGTTTTGCACCCGTCAGGGTGGCAAGGTTGGTAGAGACGTGAGCTCGCAATGTGCAGAGTCCCTGCGCATTCGGTCAGCGGTTCGAGTCCGCCTAGTTCGTGCTGACGTGGTGGCGCTTTGTATAGTCAATAACCTTGTAGCTGGTACTTGCAAAGTGTCTAGATAGGATGAAAATCTTATCTTCTCTCAGGTTTTGCGATGTGACTCTGACACCACACTACTACTTGGTATTGGGCCCGCAATACATGTTGTTCGAAGGCATCATCTGTTGGTGGCAGTAAGGATGCGGGCTTATCAGTTGTGGTGGCGAGTACGAAACGAAGCTCATTCAGTGAACTGAGATTTTTAGTTTTTTTACCATGTATGAGAAGGACAAATCGCCTTGCGGTATCTAGGAAAGTAGGCACATCCTGGAATGCTTCCAGGCCCTGTAAGGCATCTGAATTTTTGGTGAAAGCTGAATATGCCGTTCGCTTTCCAAGTCTGTATAGAGCACTTGTCGTGTCACATCCTGACAGAGTATGCACGGCTGGTAATGAATTACATGCTGCTTTGCCGAGTTTGGTACTGATATGGTGAACAGGTATGAATCGTTCCTTTGAGACGAATTTCCCTGAGTGCCCAGCATGCATATATACTTCATCGGCCAGTGCTCCCCTGCTCCAGTAATACACCAACAAGACGAGGACATCCGTGTCGTCACACCGAATGATTATCCTTGGATGGTCTCTCGATAACATGATTACATACAATACCAGACGAGTGTCCGCCTCCTCTTGTGTGCTGTACAACCCCTCAAGACTGGACACACCCACTTCATTAAGAACTTTGACCACTTCTCCATCTGCAAATCCACCTGCTAGTACTACCGATTTATCTGCAGGCAGGAGATTTTGTCCATTGTCGCAGATGTACTGACAGATGAATGAAGCTAAACTAGCCTTGTTGGTACTGGTTTTGAGGAAGTTCCTGTAGTTCGGGACGTCCCTGTTTCCTTGTATCTGGCAGTTGAATCCGGAATCCATCATTCCTCGTCTGTGTCGTTCAGTCGACTTAATTGACTGTTCTCTGTCGTACCGGTCAAAGACCAACGTCACAACGTCAATGGAAGGATCCATGGCACTGTTCTTCAGAAGACGCACAATTCGGTCCAGAACCACCTTTCCAAGATCATTGAAAGTCTTGAAATGATTCTCGTTCAGGGCCTGACACATTGCCATGCCATCAATGAGGTATGCAAGAGACTGCGATGACGTCGGGGAATTCTGACTAGGAAGGACAAGAATTTCATCCGTATTTGCTTTCAGCTTTTTGGCAAGATCTGCTTTGTTGGTCTTCCTCATCAACTCCTTTTGTTGGTCTTCCTCATCAACTCATCGACTCCATCGTCGTGGAACATTGAAGGCGGAACAGCTGCCAATTCGTAGGAGAGGACCTTGCGCATATCCACATCACGGTTCTTTGACACTGCAAGCAGTCTTCTGAAGAGTACCTCCGTATCGACCATTATCTTCCCTTCCTTATCACTGGAAAGACACTTCCTCATAGCAGAAAACGTTTTGACTACTGTCTTGGGGATTGGATCCCAGAAGTTCCTCTTCTTTTCGTCCCCAAGCCTTTCTTTCGTGAACTGATTGAACATTTCCCGACCCTTTTGTGGCACTCCCTTCATCGACTCTTCGACTTTTTCTGATGCCACCTAACCACTAGTTATATTAACTAGGGAGGTTGCCACGCTTTCCAGGTCAAATGGATCTTGGCATTGTTCCTTGATGTATTCCTTGATGACTTTAACATCATTCTGGTCCTTGGTCACTCGAGCATGTCCAAGTTCTTCATGTGTATTCTTGGACTTGGTAGGTGTACACATTTCTTTGAATCGTTCTGCGTATTCCCCGGTTATGTGGCGGGTCAGCAGCCAGCGAACTAAGGCTCCTTTCCTCAGTGTGTAACCGATGACACCACCTTGGCTTTTAGCCTCGCGATTGATACTCTGTTCGAGAGCCTGATCCGTAGGACCGCAGTTGAAAGTCCTTTCTGAGCGTTTCACAA
The DNA here is from genome assembly GCA_016584305.1 of Chionoecetes opilio. Classification (NCBI taxonomy): domain Eukaryota; kingdom Metazoa; phylum Arthropoda; class Malacostraca; order Decapoda; family Majidae; genus Chionoecetes; species Chionoecetes opilio. Next base: position 78,367 of record JACEEZ010018125.1, read on the forward strand.
CGAAACCACCTTCCGACATGTGCTGAAACATTCGTGGAGCTGACATCTCCAAGTGACGCATTTACGCAACATAGACCGGGGTGTTGCTGCGGCCTGCCAGGAAGAAGTACGGTATGACTTCAAGGACGGCGGTAAGGTGCATTTCAAAATCAGCCTCACGGTCTGCCCGAAGTAACTTCAAGAGGGTGTCACCAGCATCCAGAAAGCTAATCCAGTAACGGAATGTTGCTGATTGTTCTCTTCCTGTGTCTTTGAACTTCTTCATTGTATTGAGAAGAGAGGATGACAAGCGCATTTCAATCTCCTGACACACAGCAGTGCAGGCTTCCGGGGATTGCATTTTGAAGGTATTCTCTAGATCTGCAATTAAGTGCGTGGTCTCATCATCCAACCAGGGCAACTTGTTTTTTATTGCAAAGGTTTCGGCAGCTGATAGAAACAAGTGAAACAGTGCTTCGTGTACCAGTCTGATTCCTCTTAGACCTCTGGCATACTGCTTCCCTTGCAACATCAAACTCACGGACGCATGAGCATATACTTCAGGTACTGTCAGCATGTTGTGGAGACCACCATCACTAAACAGCTTCCCTATACTGGCTATGAAAGCCATAGTGAGATGCATCCCACCAAGCCTCATCGTCACTCGACCAGCCAAGGGATCTGGCTCAGTCCAGAGAATCTGTTCAGCCTTGCTATATATTGCCAGGTCAGCAGTGACCAGAACATGTTCTTGTCCCACTGCATTTGTAATTTCAACCAATTTCAGCAAAGTCGTGTAGATCGTAGAGAAGTCAGAGGGTGGCGCATTAATGAATGAGAGATACCATATTCGAGTCAGTGGAATTTATCTCTCGCTAACTAGAGAATTGAATCCACCCCAAGCCGGAATACGTGAGGTTTCAGGGGGACTTGCACGGGCCATTTCCCAAATCAAGTCTTTTAATACCACATCACTAGCAGACTTATCCAGTTCTTTGACTTCCCATTTCACACATGGTTCTGGTTTAGTATGGGGTTTGTTGTAGCGTTTGATTTTCTGCTTATCACAGCTCTGTGCGTCTAGGGTTTTTAGGTTTGATCTTGGAATGCAAGGTGTTTCTTCTGGCCTAGGAGACCTTTGATACAACACCACAGCCATTGAATGTGTAGTGTTCTTTCCGTCTATTGTCTGTTCATTTTGATCGAAATTGTCAATTGCGGCATCAACAGTGGTCTTAATAACATTCTCAGGATCATAGACAGAAATGTCACGTGGTATATGAACGTCAGACGTGGTTGGCAGCTGGTCCAAAGCAATGGCAGTGAGGAATCTACGCACTTCATCATAAGGTATGCTGTGGGGGAGAGGACAGGTCATCTATCAGTTCTCGACTACCATGGTCGTGGTGCAGCTTGACACCTAAACCAAATGTTATTGGGGTATGGATTTTACAAACTAGAGAAATCATGTTGTGACATATTGCAAGAACTCTCATTTCAATGTTTCCCATGTTCATCTCAGATTCATAGCTTGTAGCGCTGTCAAAGTCTTTTTTTGAAGTACACCATGCAACGAAATCATACAAAGGATTCGGAACAAAGTCCTTGCACATTTTTGTCTCCATATTCCCACTAGAATCATAACGATCAGATTGAAATGTAATGTCACCGATACATTTCCTGATGATACCAGTTGCCTTATGCAAGACAACAGCATCCTCTTCTGAATTGACATCATCAGAGGATTCGAGTTCACATTCACCAATTTCATTTACATGCACTTGTAGCCTCACAACGTGTTTCAAGGCCGCGGCAACTGTGATATCCCCTGAGCATACAAGATCAGACTTCCCAGGCTGGACGATGAATGAAATCCTGTCTCCGAAATGCTTCTGTAATTTCTCCTTCAATCTCCATGTAGTACAAGACTCGTTGGTTTTAGAGTTGACCTCTGCTGCTATAGCGACCAATCTTTCATTCAGGACAGACAAGGTTGTGATAGAGATGGTTTTGGACAGGACAGTCTCTTCAATCTCCTTACACAAACTTTTGAAGGCACACGCATTGTCAGATCTATCAACCTTAGCCCTAGCACTAGCAGCTTTAATATTGGTTAGCGAGATGTAATGCGAATAGCAAGAGCGATGATATTTTGCATCCATTGGAAACAAGTCAGTGTTTGACAGCATTCGCATTTGAATCTCATAGTCGTTTCTCTGAATGGCTGCATCAAGCACTCTTTGCCGTGTGGTGGACCCCGTCCCAGTTGAGACGTTCGACAGTTTCTCCTTCCAGCTATGTGATTTCCCACATATGAAACAGTCTGATCGAATGTCAAATTGCGACGTGTCATATCGCCGGAGACGAGACAGTCCAACCATAGGCCCACTACCTGTTGCGCCATCGTCAGCGTCAGCACATGTACCAGTGTTTCTTTGGGCTATCTGGATATTCCTCTTGTTCGTGTAATTTGCTCTGCACTTTTGGTGGAATTTGATAACAGTATCTCCTTTTAGGATGTCGTTTTTCACTGGAAACAGCCGATCATAGACACCATCTTTACGAAGTTCGGCAGCTTTCAGAATGGATTTCAATCCTTCGATTCCAGGATTCTGGACAACTGGGTTATCAGCTTTGGTTTTGGATAATGAAGTCTCGCAAAATACGCAGCTTTCGCAAAGACTCGTTCTTCTTCTCTTCTGAGTGGGTTCTTCTGGTGGTTCCATACTTTCTTCAACCTGCAAGGAAAAAAACATACACACTTAGAAAGTGATAAAGTAACAATGAGTGTAACGTTTTGCGCAAGGGTTTCTTTGTATAACTGAAGACAAAGTACGAGTCATAAATGGCCAAAAAATGGGTAAAATCCCTAATTTTGGGGTATTTGGGGGTTCAAAACACCATTAAAGTGGGTTCCAATCCCATATATTGTGAGAGTGTACTTGGCAGAAAGGAATTAATGTGATGTTACCAAGTTTTCAATCTTTGTAAGTGCCAAAATAACAATTTATAAGATATTCAAAAATTCTCAATTTTGTATGGGTGAAATGGGTTAAATGGCAATGTTTGAATTATAATCTGACTGTAAAACATCGTTTTTCACAAAGTAAGCATCCTAACGAATCCAACGATACCTAATTTGCCTTGTTCTAAAGTGTGGAGGGGTCAAGCTAAATTTTTGGCTCTTGGCCGCTCCACTACTTGGTGTGAGGGAGGGAGGGACAAAAAATCTTGTTTCAGTGGAGAGGTGTTCGTCACTGTTCAAGCCTTGTGATTGGTCGAAGTTGCCCAAACAGCGCTCAGACAGGCAGCGGGATTGGCTAGTAGGATTTTCGGACCACGCCGACGCCTTGGGCGTTGGAGGTGTAAGGCAGGGCAAAAGCGCTTGAAATATCGACTGTACATAGGCCTGAGCCGGTGCCTTAGCCGAGCCGTTACAAAAGTGCCTGAAGACGGGTAAGGCGCTCTTTTCGCCTTACCTCTAAGGCACTTCTCAGCATCTCCCCCCTGGTCGATGCCTACCCGAGTTTGTAAGGACGTCGCTGATTGGCTGATGCACCCGGGGTGGGTGGCGATGGTGGTGGTACCTTGCCTCGCCGCGACCCAACTCCCTTGCGTTGGTTGACTCAGAAAAATATTCATATTTCTTTGCTTTAATCACCTCTTACACAAGATAGGCCTATTTGGTTTGTATCAGTGAATCAGGCAGTGATTGTTCAACAATATCACGCTATTCATAACTCAATACGGTAAAAAATAAAGTCACAAGAGTAGGCGGCTTTTCAGGTTTTCAGTGCATTGAAATGTTGTACTCCTACCCGATATTACCAAACTACCAGATGATATTTAAGAACACTGAACATCGTGTTCATGATATATTGCTGCATATCATGAGCATAAAAATATTACAGTAAGACTACACCAATATTAAGATAATTGAATGAAAGTAAAATAGTGTATAACTTTTTGTCTTGCTTTTTATGCTTCAAGTCGCTGTAACTCCATCAGTTTTGCTCGCATTACATTTTCAATCACTGTTTCAAAATCCCCACACTTTTCCGATTTCTTAGGTATGTAATACGTACCGATAAGGAAAAAAGAAGGTGGTCAAAATGTCTAAGAAATTAAAACTGCTGCAAACTGGCGCCGTGACGGGTGAGCAATTAATTAATTGTGAGCTTTCTACAGGAGAGATGAGTTCAGGAGTGTGTTCAGTAAGGCAATTCGTACGCTTCGAATTGCGATTTCGCAATTCGAATTGCGATTCGTTTTTCTCTCCCGCACACCGACTCGAGGAGTTGGTTTGCCGCTGGATTGCCAGCTCGCGCCACAATAAGGTATGTAAACAAAGGCCAAAAAGAGCCTTTCCTCTTCTCTCTCCTCTTTTTGCTTCCTTAATATTTCATGTCTTGCTGCTATAACCTCTGCTGCATCAAATACAGGGTCATGAACAAGTTATTCTGCAAGAATAAGAATAGCCACAGCGATAAATTTCGACAGCTGCTATCTTGGTAGCAAAATGTGTTGTGAATCGTTCAGTAGGGAAGAGACGAAACATGTTGCGCTGGGGAACCCTACTGAACGCAGCCCTGGGGAGAGCTATCAGAGGCTTACCCGTCACGGCGCCAGTTTGCAGCAATTTTACTTTCTTAGAAATTTTGACCACCTTCTTTTTTCCTTATGTAACTCGAGAAAATGGGTTAATCCTGTGACTCACGATTGACGAAAAGTTTACAATGCGTGGGGAGAGTAAAGTAATATATATATATATAGCCAGTTATTAAATGATAAAAAAAAATCTTTACTCCTCAGTCCCAATTCATTTGGATATAGGTTTCCTGCCATATGTTTATGGTCTCGTAGTCACTGGTGACGTCACGGGAAGAAGGTAAGAGAGAAGGTAAACAGCCACTCTCTATCTCTTTCAACCCGACACCCGAGTGGAATGGTCGTGTGGAGGGAGTGTTTCCCCTGCAACTCTCAAGAAGGTATGTGAGTGACGGTGTACTTATAAGGATGTCTAGTGCATTGATTAGTTCATGACAGATTTGTAACTTATGATATGTTATCAGGGTCTGGTGCCTGGAACAGTGAGCTGATACCCTGAATTGACGCACGTGTGTGATGGCGGCGATACTTGTGTGTTGCTGAGCTGAGCGGAGTTGGTGACCAGCTTGGACACCAGTATATAGAGCTAAGGCCCTATTGTAGCTCCTTTATTTATTTATGTAGATAGGTATAGTACCTAGTAACTGAGTATAGGAACTTTTGTGTCTGTGTTAAGCCCGGATGAGAAGTTAGTCGTTTCGGGTATTATTATTTCGAGTGAGGTTTCGGTGAAACCATTGGAGCTGTGATGTGATTACTGATCGTGATGATTATAAAGAAACCCTGTTAACGAGTCGTTCATTAAGTCCCAGTTATCCTCATCTATTTTCTAAATCTTTAGATTTCTTTTTATTCCCACTTATTGTGGGTGGTGGCAGCGTAATCGCCAGGTTTGTGGAGCCCTTCAAATTAACATGTAGCCAAAAGGGAGGCACTACACTTATCGGTACGTGCTACATACCTAAGGAATTGGAAAAGTGTGGGGATTTTTAAACAGTGATTGAAAATGTAATGCGAGCAAAACTGATGGAGTTACAGCGAGTTGAAGCATAAAAAGCAAGACAAAATGTTTATACATTATTCTACTTTCATTCAATTATCTTAATGTTGATGTAGTCTTACTGTATTTTTTTATGCTCATGATATGCAGCAATATATCATGAACACGATGGTATGCTCAGTGTTCCTAAATATCATCTGGTATGCTTGGTAATAGCGGGTAGAAGTACAACATTTCAAAGCACTTGAAAACCTGAAAAGCCGCCCCTACTCTTGTGATACTCAGTCATGAACTTATTCTTACCGTATTGAGTTATTGATAAGCGTGTTATTGTTGAAAAATCACTGGCCTGATTCACTGATACAAACAAAATAGGCTATCTTGTGTAAGGAGTTGGTAAAGCAAAGAAATATGAATATTTTTCTGAGTCAACCGCAAGGGAGTGGGTCGCGGCGAGGCAAGGGCCCGTACCGAGAGTCATCGACGGTAGGCGGTAGAACGACGAGCGGCCAGACCTTCGCTTACCAATAAGAGGATAAAAATACCCGTATTTGGAACGAAGAGCAGGACGAGGTTGGCGGGTCACGGTTGGAGACCGGGTATCCAGTGTCTTCACGCAACCTCTATGGAATTTTTTATTACCATTCCTATTGGAGGGATTACGAGATATGTTAAAAAATTCTTGCCAATATGTATTAAAAGATTATAAGTAATAAGATTATTAGGTATTACATATGCGGCAATAAGTGATGTTTAGTGATAATAATGAGGAGGTTCAGGATTAGGGGGTGGGTTAGTGCTTGAGCCGTTCGCAACTCATGAGGTCGCTGACCAGAACCCGCCAGGACGTTTCTTTCCGAATAGTTTCCATGAGCGGTAGAGAAACTACGTATACACGCCTTCTACTGTTAATTAAACTGCATTAAATTATTATTCATCAACTTCATAGCCGATCGCAACGTTTCTGTTGATGTTATATGATGAGTATAGTGCAAAATTCGCATTATACACTATTTTAGTCGTACTGCCTGGCTCCGCAGTTTGAAGCCACATTGTTGCCAATACACTGCCGCGTGAAACCTCACCAAACCCTCCCTTTCTGTTCACTCTCGGTAAACGATTTGAAGGTTTACGCGGACCTTACTTCGTCGTACGTCCGTCATTCGTCGCTCTACCGCCTCGACTCTCGGTACGGGCCAAGGTAACCACCACCATCGACACTCACCCCGGGCGTGCATCAGGCCAATCAGCGACCCGTCCTTCCTCCCCCCCCCCCGCGCCTTATCACAACTCGGGGGTGGTGTTTCAGGCATCGAAAGCCAGAAGCTCCCACACAACCCACAACCCAAGCCAGGAATCTAGGCTTAATTAATAGACTATAGTATGTTTTAGGCTTTGCTTCCTGCAATCCTTCTGGGAAAGTTTTCCCAGCAACAGGGACAGGTGTATGTACCAGATCAGAATAGTATTTCAAATATGATATGAGCCTATATTTCTTGGAAAAATAACCTCCTACGAAGCCTCATATTCTTAAAATAGAGAGGTTGGGAAGTGAAACATGCGCCGTGCTGCCGGGCCCGCCGATGCGGCGGGCTGATCGATATATCGAAACCCTTATCAAACGCGTGACCGTCACCGGCTCTTTCTTTTTAAGGAGAAGAAACGTTCGGTGCGCGCAACCCACTGAAATCGCCGCCACCCGTTTTTTCCGTGGCCCTACTTTTAGTAGTCTCTATTACTTTGTTCTGAGTGTCCTCCCGCCGTCGTCGTCCGGTCGAAAAAAAAACGAAAGTTACAAGTAGTAGCGCGAAATTTGAAACCGCGTAATATACTTGCAGAGACAAAGCAATAAAACAACACTGAGACCAGGGTTAGATTATACAGTCATGATATAAATTACTGTGTATCATCCTTCAGTGGCACATTAAAAATCAGTAGTGATGCTATAATTCAAATATATGCGCCTGGCGACATCAGTGACAAGCTAGTGGCCGGACTAAATTATCTACGGTTTAGAGTATTTATAGATACTTTATACAAGAAATATAGAAATATAGTTAATTGGATTTCAATGAAAACACTGAAAAAAGAAAAAAAAAAATATGGCCGCCGAACGAAACGAACGAAAATCGAACGCAGCAACGAACCGACGACCCCCGCCGAAATATAAAATGTATAAAATAAATGGAAGAACTGTGGACGAAAGCATTGTGCTGTTTGGAGGGTTCCGTTACCAAAGGCTCTTGCACGACAGGAATCATGAGACATGTAAAACAACTAAACATTGACAATTTGACAACTGAAATAGGTTAAGGGCGAATACTTCGAATTCCACATCATGACCGTCCAACAAACAACAACAACAACCGACTCCGAATAGGTTCAAATAGATCTTAGTGTTTCCCAAGGGATCATTGCAGCCCTCCATATTAAAACAACAAACAAATAGATCTTTACGCCCCTTACCAAACACCAAGAACCAAAAACAAACGCCAGAAGATTGGTAGTCCTAGGAAGGTACCCAGTCAGTTGGTCACGACTGGGATCACTTCACACGGCTATACACCAGTACGAATCTAATCGAAATATATCTTCACAGCCCTTTTTCCAACACCTATAAACCAAAAAAGATTGGAAAGTCAAGTATGGAAAATCTATTGTAACTTCACCATGTATTAAAAAAAACTCAAAAAATGGTAAGTTCCTACCTCCAAATTGTCGGTAGTAGGGTTAGGTAGGTACCCCCCCTATGTAGGTCGTATTAGGTAACAGGAACTACCACGTGTAGGTCCTACGGCCTTTAGTGTACGCATCCTTATTTTACTTAATGTCCTTATTGTTATGTTGTCGGGAAAATCAAGGCCTGCAAAGAAAAGTGTGAAAAGTACTTCTTGTGTGTAACACCGGGGAGGGTGGAGAAGAAGGAGAGGTTAAAATTCGTGTATAGCCCTCTGAGTTATCTCGATATTCTGAAGGAGAAGGCAAACACATAAGGAAGAGGAGTTGGAAGGAAGACTAAGATTAAGTTGAAATTTTTTTAGTTTGGTATTTTTCCAGAAGGCAAAATAGTAAATTCTAGCGTTTTATTGGCCACACCCCTACCTCCCCCTTCCGCCCCAAGAAACTTTGGGACCTGTGGGGAATGCGGGGGGGGGGGGGGGGGAGGGGATCTCGGGGGATGGGGGGGGGAATTGCGGGGGGTTTTCGGGTGGGGGAACAAATAATGCGTAGGAAACATGTATTTTTGGCCGTAAGAGTTGTGTAGGGGGAGTCAAAATTTTCTAGATCTAGGGTAATTTCCCCGAGATCTAGGGGGGAATTTACCTAACCTCCTATCGGGGCAGCTCCGTCCCCCATCGACCCACCGATAATGTAACCTAAACTCCTAACCTAATCAAATTTAACCTAACCTAGCTGGGGGGAATCCCCCCCCCTCCCCGGTAACATGACAAAATATTACCTTACCTACCAACGAAGGGCTGGGTGGTTCTCGACACTCCGCGTCATCATTCTTTGAGAATCGTCAGGTTCACACATCTATGGATTTAGAAGAAAACCAATCCATTTTCCCTAGATCTAGAGTGAATTTTTACAACATTCCATTAACTCAAAAAAATATGTGGTTGCGATTGCATATTTTGTACCTCAGCCAAATAATCCCGCATTACCCAGGTCCTCAAGCTGTTTGGCGGACGAGAGAGGGAAAAGAGTATGGGTAAAACACTTTAGAAGAATACCGGCAAAAAAAAAAAACAGCATAAGAAACTGCTCAAGCTTAATCTGAATGCACATGACAACTGCATATTGTACACTTATGTTACTTCATCATCTGCAAAGGTTCTAGTGTGTTGTCAGGCCTGTTTAAAAGTACACTGTCTCTACAAAGTTTGAGATGCCTGCAAAATTACGGTATTATTCCAGATGCCGTAGATGGACAGAAAAATCCGATATAACCTGTCGTCCCAACCAAATGTTAGTAGGTGGCGGTTTGAATGGAAACTCGAGGGTGGCTCTTAGTTAATGTGCTAAGCCATTACACATTACATGTCCTACTTCTAACTGACTCCAACAAATGCATACTACATAATCCAGGCAATCCGAAACCTCTCGAAACTTATTGAATCCCAAACCACACAGTGAACTTAATTCCCCATACAACATCTGAATCACAAACCACACAGTGAGAACCTAATTCCCGATACAAGACATTAATCCCAAACCACACAGTGAACCTTAATTCCCCGATACAACAACGGCTCAATAATCAGTGGAGTTATCTTGAGGCCGAATCCACAGACAAGCAGACAGTATTGCTGACCTCGCACTATCACTGTCTGAAAACGGTCATCAGCTGCCTGTCAAAACGGTGTGCAGAATTGGCCTTGTGGAGAGTCAACAACAGCCACATTTACTCATGTCAACGTCACTTGCGCGCTGATCGATCGACACACACGTCACTATCCGGCAGTGTAGGCGGTCATGTGGTTGTGGAGCTCACGGTTAGTCGAGCACGAGGCCGCACCTTACCACGTTGTTTTGAGAAACTGCCATGAGCGTTACGAGCCCTCGCGTCACCCGCGCTGGGTTTTAGTCAGGTCGCGTGTACCTGAATGTGTCCCATGGGAATTGAGGGTGCAAAACGCGTTTTATTGTTACATGGCTCCCTATAGGGTCTTAGTAGACAGACAAAACTTGGGGTGGCAATTTTAACTTTTTGGGAATTTTGTTTTTGTGGGGGCTGTAAAGCGGGAGGACCCATTTCGTAGTTTATCACCGAAATGAAAGCGCATTAATTATTGATATAACTCATTTTTAAAATCCCTTCTTAAATTTATTAGGAAATTTATGAAAAAAATCAGGTGGTCTTCCTCATTCATCATTTCATTTATGTACCAACTATTTAGTTGTGATATCTGAATAAGTATTGAGTATAACAAATCTTTATTTGTACATGCAGAGTCGGTGAACCAGAATCGCCGTCTCTGTGAACTAGGCCACGATTTTGTCAATATCAGGAAACAATAGCCAGCGGTTCGCTACAAATGGGGATAAAATGAAACGTCAGGCCTTGAAGAAACTATTCGCGAAAAAACACCCATTCGCCCACTGACATGCAGTTGTGAACATTGGTAGTCGAGATGGCTGTACCAAAAGTGCGAAAAGCGATATCCTGGACAGAGGACTTGAAAGGTACGAATCGATATGAACAGTTTGTAGGCTGACAGACTTGTAGATGCTTCTCCCGCTTAAATATGGGACAGAATTGAGAAGATGAAGCTGAAGACACACGCACTGTGTGAAGAGACAAGCTATGGAGTTGGAAAACAAGTTGTGAAGCTTCGTGAAGGGGGGGGGATGGCCAGTTACTAGGCTCGCTTCCTAGAATTAAACAGTGCGACCAGAAAAGTAGACAAATGGGAGACACAATCGGAACTTTGAATGGCGAGTCACACCTCGTTCCCTTCTTGCAACAGATTAGGACAGTGATCCGAGTTGAAAAGAGGACTCGTCATGAAGGAAATCGAGTCATATACACGACAGTAACTGTATCAGACTACACTACCACCACGCATCCAAGAGGTTACAAATCAAATCGTTGTTCTCACCAACGATGATCGGGAATGGAGGGTACCACAGAGGGCGTCGAAGAACATCCAGAAATCCATCGAGATTATTGTCGGTTCGCATCCAACAAGTAACTCTGTTCGACGATGACGATGTTGGGTGATGGAATCCAGGATTCGCCAGAAGAAAACGGTCATCATCATTGATGACAAGCGGTCGTATAGGGTATGAGAAGCTTCCAGGGATGCAAACAATTAATGACTGGCCTGAGCATTGTCAAGAGATATCCCCCCCCCCCCCCCCCCGTGACCAACATGATGAATTGGTACAGTGAAGGACAGAATCATTTCGACGCTATATAACGGGATCTATGGAAAGAAAAAACACGTTCCAAGCGAGCAGGCTCAGCACAAACCAGTGACAGTTCATAAATACAAGACGCGATTTGAAACATACGCAATGTTCCATGAAGCTTCTGCTATCTCATGTAGGACACCAAGTTCCCAGCTCACAGAATTTCTGGGAAACGATTGCTGAAGCATTTCTCTGGGCGTAACAAAGGGCTTGTTGTTGTGTATGTGTCATCAGATACACCAATTGCAAACCAACATCATCAGTCAGAATATGTCCCACTCACAATCACGAGGAAGCTGACACACAGATTTCCCGCTCATGTCAATACGAATAATGCAGCAAAACAAGGAACGTCACCGCGAGACATGTATTGTGTGGTCCCCAGACACAGATGCGTTCTTGTTGTTGATAGTATCTTGTTGCCAACCACACCACCAGGACATTGAAGATGTTAACTGGCAGAGCGAGTTCTTCCGGACAATGACATCAAAGAGAGGTGCACGCGATTGCGAACGGAAAAAGCCAAAGGCTTGAGAGACGCACAACTTCACTGACGAGATGGGTGGAAAGTTCTTCAGTATATCGAAGAAAGCGTGGATAACCAAGTTCCTGCAACTACCTTCTCGGCAGCAAGATTATCCCGACTTTCCAGATCTTTGGATGTTCAAGACAGTCTCCTGAAGATGATGTTGTCAATGTCGAGACGTCGGAAGCCAGTGTATAATCCACAGCAAAAGTTTTGTGCTGTCACATTGCCAGCTCTTCGATGGGAGCTGTTCAAGGTCAAGAACTTGGAGGGTGAAAAGCTTACACCGACGCGAAGCACTCTGAAACCTCACATACAACGTGCCAACCTGAGTCTAAAAAGAGACAAAACCTACCAAGATCAAGGCCAAAGAACTGCTCCAGAGGGCAATGGAGGAAACTAATATGACGACAAAAACCTTATACCAGTACAATGTCTTCGAAAAGCCAGTAAGCACCATGCAAAGTACTTGAACTAATTAGGTGATGGATGCAAAGGTGGCGTTGCAAAAATGAAAGTGAATGTCATGCCATAAAAATCGCCTGCCATGCACAGCATCATGCAACATGCCACCGCACTGTGAAAAACGTGAAAAGACTACAGTATGTGACGAAGATGACATGTAGCCAATCAGTTCGCCAATGTATTAAGACCAGCAAATGACCCATAAGATTATTTCAGATTTTACATCATTTAGTCTATTAGTTAGATTCATCTAGATGTGATGTGGAGTAATTACTGATGGTAAAAGGTGTATGAATGTGTGATGTATACAGAAAAGTATATTTATTCCTATTTGTATCAGTGCTATGAAGTCATGTCATGTAATATACAGTGTTATCAACATTTTGTCGTTTTTTTTTACTTATATATATAAAAATACACAATCATATCGTTGTAAATATCATAATATATGCAAATAATGTAGAAAAGATAAACAATCCTGACCACTAAACTGGTGGCTGAGGTTGTTAAAATCTCCAGTCACGGATGATATTCTACATTGGAAACTTATCTGAGGAAGAACATACTTCATTAGGTACCAGAGGGAGACCGTGCCTCGCTCCCTCTCCTGCTACTACTAAAGGAGTGCGGTATTATTAGTCACCAAGGAATGGAGAATGCAGGTGGCTGAGCCACGGTGAGCACGCTCAAAGAGAAGAAAAAGTAAACAATGACCATGTTGTGCTCACGAACGCATTTCAGGTACTCTCGGGGCTGCACAGAGGAAGATAGGAGGTAAGGACGGTAGACGATTACATCATCACCCGAAGGTAAAATCTTGGTGTGGTGACAGTCAGCGTAGCCATTCTCGACACAGGTCTGCGACAGGGAAGTTTTGTATGCGCATGAAAGTCGGTCGAGTACCCATGAAGGGGATCGGTTATGTTAGTGACAAGATAGTGAGTGCATGGCGGATAAAGGGAAAAAGCCCATCGTCTGCCTGGTGCTGGGGGAAATATGTTAGTGTGTAAGAAGTGAGGAATTGCTACGGCGGTTCAAGGAAGCTGTAGGTCAAAGTTAGGGACTAGGGGTGGGTCCCTGTGGTCGTGTGGTGTCCTTCCAAGAAGCTTGTGACGACTTGTGGTAATCCAGGGCTATTGAATTGAATTGCCGGCTGCACTTCATTGCAAAGCCAATGGTGGGCCCTTTGTAGACAGCTGGGACCTCTTTTCGGGATAACCATATCTACCGCAGGGCCGGGGTGCACTTTTCGAGGAGGAAAGGAGTTCATATATGTCTGAATCCCTTGAAGGGGAGTAGGATGCACTGCAGGCTTTTTAAGACTTAGAGAACCAGAGGAGGAGGACACGGGGTTCGGGCGTAAGGGAAAACTTGCGACACTAGGAGGAGTTTCAGAAGGCAGGACCTTAAAGTGATTTCGAAGAAGAGAGAGGCGGAGGGTTTTAGTAAAGATAAAGGGAAAATGGACAAAAATACAGAGGAGTGCCTTGATGGTCTATATACAAACTCGTAGTTGTTATTAAGCAGATAGCATTTCCAGAGCGAATAAATAGTGTAGAGGATTTTGATATAATAGAATTAACTATTTGTTATGTTTAATCCATGAAATGTTATGCTCTATGCTACTATAACTGGAGATGTCATATCGAGTGTTGTTCATAAAATTCTTATGTACTATAACTGAAAAGCCGACCGACACCCTGCCGCAAATCTTTTTCCCCAGCAGGAAAAATATCCCCACGGATTGACCAAGGCCACATTTTTTTACGCTAGTTAGTAAAATTCGTAGCGCCTCTCTCTCTCTCTCTCTTCTCTCTCTCTCTCTCTCTCTCTCTCTCTCTCTCTCTCTCTCTCTTCTCATCTCTCTCTCTCTCTCTCTTCTCTCTCCCCTTTCTCTCTCTCTCTCTCTCTCTCTCTCTCTCTCTCTCTCTCTCTCTCTCTCTCCTCTCTCTCTCCTCTCTCTTCTCTTCTCCCTCTCCCTCTTTCTCCCTTTCTCTCCCTCTCCTCCCTCTCTCTCCCTCTCTTCCTCTCTCTCTCTTCCTCTCTCTCTCTTTCTTCCTCTCTCTCTCTCTTTCTTCCTCTCTCTCTTCCTCTCTCTCTCCCTAGATAGTAAAATTCGTAGCGCCTTCGTCTGTCTTCCCTCCCTACCTCCACACACTCTCTCTCTCTCTCTCTCTCTCTCTCTCTCTCCTCTCTCTCTCTCTCTCTCTCTCTCTCTCTCTCTCTCTCTCCTCTCTCTCTCTCTCTCTCTCTCTCTCTCTCTCTCTTCTCTCTCTCTCTCTCTCTCTCTCTCTCGTCTATCTCTCTCCTCTCCTTCTCTCTCTCTCTCTTCTCTCTCTCTCTTTTAGGAGTATTTTAGAAGGAGTATTTTAAAAAAGATAGATTTCCTGAGAGGAATAAATAGTGTAGAGGATTTTGATATAATAGCATTAACAGAAACATGGTTGGATATGTCAGGAAAGGTATTCGATCCGGAAGTCGAGATAGCTGGGTATAAGTTATTTCACAAGGACAGAGTAGGCAGACGAGGAGGAGGAGTTGCGCTTTATGCAAGAGATGCATTGCAGTGTTGTGTTAACAATGTTATAAAAACAGATGACAGCATAGAGTCTATATGGGTAGAGGTTACGGAGGGAACTGAGAAAATGGTTTTGGGTGTAGTGTATAGGCCTCCAAACTTATGTAAAGAGGATTCAGCTCCTATATGGGAAGAAATAAAACAAGGCCTGCAGATATAATCGATTATGCGTGGTGGGAGATTTTAATCTTAGGAATATAGACTGGGATTTAATCATAGGTGACAGCGATGCAGATGAATTGTTAAATATAATCCAGGATAACTTCCTAAGTCAAGCAATCAAGGAGCCTACTAGAGGAGATAATATTCTAGATCTATTGCTGACAAATAGAGACGATTTAGTTACAAATGTGGAGGTCGGGGGAATTTAGATAATAGCGACCATTATGAGATCAGATTTAGCTTAAAATGGGAAGTTGGAAAATTAAGTGGCAATAGGCATCGAATACCTAATTTCAGAAAGGCCAATTATGCGGATTAAGAAGACACCTGGAGGTTATTAATAAGAGGTGTGGGATGGAGGAGAAGAAATTTTCCCAGGACAGGCCGGTGACTCTGGAAAGGCCCCCCAAAAAAAAAAATATGAAGGATTATTTTTTTTATGGAAGGCACCTGGAGGTAATGGCGCGGTCAGATATGGTAGTGAGGTCGAGGCTGAGGAGATAATTAGAGCGTTTAGACAGGAAGGTGAGGTCAGGGCTGAGGAGGTAATTAGAGAGTTAGAAGGGGATTAGGAAGCGAGGTCGGAGCGAGGAAGGATTATACTCATTTGTAAGGAATATATATGACGGACAGAAAAGAAATATTCCTTATAGGGAAATAAGTCAGAATCTAAAATGGATGACACCAAGTTAAAACACAACATTGGAGTAAAAAGAAACATTTATTTAAGGTTCAAGCTAGGAATTGGAAAACAAAGAACAGATATAACGTGATGGCGAGGACAGTGAAGGAAATTAACTCGCGTTGCCTAAGAACAATTATGAGATTAAAGTAGCAGAAACAGGCGAAAGGGGACCCAAAGGGGTTTATCAGGTTTATAAAACAGGACAATGGGAATTAGTTGGGCCGTTAAGGTCAGGATCAGGGTGAGGTCTTAAATACGGATGAGGATATGTGATAGGATTCTAAATGATTATTTCTTACGTGTTTTTACAGAGGAGGATACACAGACGATACTGATAGTATGAACAGATGTTCAAAGGAAGCGATGAGGAGAAACTCAAAGATATTGTGATAACTAGGAAATGGGGAGGAGGGTCTAGAAAAAATGAAAACATTTAAATCGCCAGGACCATGATGGAAGTGTATCCCAGGGTATGAAAGGAATGCAAGGGGTTGTTAGTGGAGTCGTTAGTGCACATTTTTAGGAAAATCTGGTTGAGATAGGCGATGTTGCCATTATTGTGGAGGAAAGGAAATTGCTTCCCATATTTAAGAAGGGAGACAGAAGGATAAGTCAAATTATCGACCCGTAAGTCTAACATCAGTGGTGGGTAAATTATTGGAATCTATTATTGCAAAAAAACAATTATAAGAGCACTTAGATAAAACATGTTGATCAATGATTCACAACATGGATGCACCAAGGGTAGATCATTGTCTCACCAATTATTGAGTTTTTATAGGAAAGTTTATGAGACGGCAGAATGATAAGATTATGATATAAATATATCTGGACTTCTAGTAAGGCATTTGACAAAGTACCACAGAGCGACTCGTAAATAGGTTAGGGCTCATGGTATAGAGGGAAGGTCTTCATTGGATCAGAGCTTGGTCTAAAGTAATAGGCAACAAAGGGTTACAATTAATGTTCCAAATCGGAATGGGACTGGTGACAAGTGGAGTGTCCACAAGGGTCTGTTTTCGAGGCCCATTATATTTTGATTTACATCAACGACTTGGATAGTGGGATAGCAGTGATTCAGCAAGTTTGCTGATGATATAAGTTAGGTAGGTATTATTGGATCACAGTCGACGTCAAAATATTGCAGGGAGAATTAGATAAACTTAACGAGTGGGCAGCAGATGGCAGATGCGAAGGTACTATTGATAATGTAGCGTTATGAATGTTGTAGTTTGTGTGAAAAACCCTTGGTGAATAGATTACACCATAAGCAAGTAATCGCTGAAAAGATCAGAAGGTGAAAAAGATCTTGGACGTGAGGGCTGAGCCAGACCTCCGACCTAGGAAACAATGTATTGAGGCCAGAAATAGAGCTAATAGAGATTAGGATTCATACCAGAAGATGTTAAAAGTAGAAGTGAGGAAGTTATTCTAACGCTTTATCTGGCTCTAGTCAGGCCTCACCTTTAGACTATGCAGTCTCAGTTTGGTCTCCATATTACAGGATGGATATAGTGTTGTTAGAAAACAGGCGGAGAAGGATGCACCAAATTATACAGGGATGCGTAATTTAGTTAGAGAGGAGATTGAAGTTATTAACATACACTCACTCGAGAGACGCAGAAGTAAGGCGGCAGGCGATCTGATAGAAGTTTTTAAGTGGATAAAGGGATTTAATAAAGGGAAGAGGTTAGAAAGTTCTTACGCTTTTAACCAGGGCAACTAGAAACAAGAAGTACGGAGTCCAGTGGAAAACCGTGATTTTTTAGAAAGGAAAATAGCGGGAAAAAACTGGTTCACAAATAGGTGGGGATAGGAATGCGAATGGTCTCAGTAGACAGGAGTTGTGCTGAGTCATTGGGGAGCTGTAAGGGGAGCTGGATAGGTTCATGGATGGGTATGTAAAGGTGGATGTAGGTAGTGTTAGGTGACAGGAACTACCACGTGTAGGCTAGCGGCTCTGTAGCCTTCCTTATTTTCTTATGTTCTTATGTCTTAAGGCAGCTGGCGCGGCCTGCATTTTCAAGGTCGTTGTACTTATTTCTATTCTCTGATTATTCCACATTCCTTCATCCCCTGTGTCACCTCCGTCGCTTCAACACTTGTTTCTACCTCCACATACACGCGGGTAAGACCCCGCGTGCTAGTACTTCCTTGTATTACTAGCATATTCATTATTCCTTCCGAGTAGAGGCCGTCGTCTTCTTCTCTGTGACCTCTCTCGGTAATCATAGCGCCTTCGGAGATAATTCTCTCATAGGTGTTGGGGGAAGCACCACACCGGGAGGCGGGTCACAAACCACCGGCTAACACCGGTCATTCAATGACTGGTTGGGAAAAGGGCTCTCGGTGTTCAAACAAGGAAAAGTGGCAGACACATATTCAGTATACCGCAGGCCGTGTGTGGTGGTGTCTGGCTGTCGCTAGTCGTTACCCGGCCTTTGAATGGTGAGATGCCGCCGCTCACCACTCTTGGCCCATCACCCCCAAAACAAACTCACACGAAGCGCCTGGTTTGTTTATCGGCCTATTTCGTTTGTATACTTGCCCTGATTCGTTCTTGAGTCCCACAAAACCATCATTATATACTCAATTTATGAGTATTTTATGTAGTAGCTTCCCTTAACACCACCATATAGGCAGGTTGCCTTGTTTTAGTGTGTTAACGTCAACTCTGACGTTCATCAATCTCCCGCAGCAATACAAACAGCTCGATGACAGTTGTTCAAGTTGTTAAGCCATTAGGAGTTAGCGTCTATGAATGTGGCCCAATGGAGTCCAACCGTGTTCATCTCTCTCTCTACCTCTCTCTCGCTCTCTCTCTATCTCTACTCTCCTCTCTCTCTCTCTCTCTCTCTCTCTCTCTCTCTCTCTCTCTCTCTCTCTTCTTATCTCTCTCTCTCTCTCTCTCTATCCTTCCCTCCTCTCCCAATCAACACAAACTATGGTAATCTGGCGTCTCTGGTAATGGTAATCGTATTGTAATGTGTATGGTATGCGTAATCACATTCCATGTAGAAAATTATCTTGCTCATACCTATACAAATTTAGTAGGGGCGTAGTACTCGCCCGACTAAATGTGTATATAAACTAGCTAGCACCTGCAGGTTGAAGTACCAAACAGCCCTCTACAGAATCTCCAGCTCCAACTCATACAAAACGACTTGAACACGCCTCACATGGTCCCAAACATGCAAATGATATTCAACCTTGGAAAAACACAAATGTATGTATTACATATGGGTAATAACAACCCTCAGAAAGCTACGTGGGAACGATTCAAACTAACAAGGTTGATAAAGAAAACGATGGGTTTTTATAATCTCGAAAGATCTCAAACCGAGAAACCAAATTATAGAGGTAGTAAAACTGCAAACAAATTGGTTGGTTTTATTGAACGAAACTTCTTAGTTTCAAATCTGAAAAAAGTGGATAATTCAGATCTTTTCAACTCGCTGGTCGCCACCATTCTAGAATACTGCTGTGCAGTCTTATGGTCACCTATTATAAAAAGGAATAGATAAACTAGAACAAATCACAGCGCAGAGTAACTAAAAATGATACCTTAGATTGTTATAACAAATCGTACGAAAATCGGCCTCAAAGACCTAACTTATTCCCATTAAAACAAAACGAAGGATAAGAGGTGACCTCATCGAAGACCAAGACTTTAAGTCTTCAAAAGGATTTCCGAACGTAATCCCAGAAAAGTCTCTTTTCACGCTAGACCGGTTAGAACTAGAAAAAAGGGTTTAAAAAAAGCAAAATTTTTGAAAACGAACGAAAAATTTTCCCAAACCTTTGTAAACGTATGGAAGGGGCTGCCCAAAAAGTAGTAAACTCAAATACAATAAATAATTTAAAAACACCTCGATAAATATTTCATATCAAATCCCCGGGTTTTCAATGTTTTTCGAAATAAAAATTTATCTTTGCGGGGGTTGATGCTTACTTCATTTTGGGGAAACGATTTTCGAGTCGCGTCTACACAACCCCTCCCCCTAGTCTCAGACAGCCCCGAGTTAACGGGGCCCCACTAAACTTTTTACCTTGACGGGTTTTGGCCAGTAAGGGCCCCCGACAGTTAGTGACCACCATCGGGGTTTATGTACAGGGGGATGATGCAGGGGGATTAAAAAATGTACCGGTCCCACTTGGAAAAAGACTACCCCAGTGGATTGACGGGGCTGGGGCCTGATTGATGCTCCTTCCCCAAAAAAGGCGGGGGGCCATGCCCCCAAGGCCCCCCCCCGTAAAAACCAAAAACCCTTAACTTCCAACACCCCACCTCAACCAAAACTAAAAAATTTTAAAGAAACCCTTTCCCAAATGGGACAAAAAAACCACCCAGGGGGTTTAAGGGCCCCGGGGGTTAAAAAAGGGGGTTTAAAAAAACCAAAATAAAATTAAAAAAAATCCCCCCCGGGACCTGTTGGACGGGGCTGGAATTAATTTCCCCAGGGGGGGGAAAAGGGTTTTTTTTTTTTTAAGTAGTTAGCCAAAAATTTCAACTTTTCCAAGTTCCGCTTTTTCATACGCATGGTATCATTAATTCGGCCAGCTTATGGAGGGAGGGGGTGGGGAGGAGCTTCTACTTTCCATCCTTTTTTCTTTTTATCTATTATGTGTGTAGTTTTAAAACAAACAGCCATGTAAGGGCCAATGGTTGTTCTGTTTTGTTTTCTTTTTAACCCTTTTTAATCCTCTCCCCCTCTCCCTCCCTTTTCCCTTTCCCCTCTCTTCCCCTCTTCTCTCTCCTCCCAAACCAGAGATAAAAAACTAATTGAATAAGAAAGTTAAAAATTTTTTGTATGTTGGAAAAGGAATAGGTGAGAAGAGAGAGAGAGAGGGAGGGGAAGAGAGAGAGGGGAAAAGAGAAGAGGAGAGAAGAGAGAGAGGAGAGAGAGAGAGGAGATAGGGAAGGAGAGTTGAGAAAAAGATAATACCTTTGATATACAAAAAAGTTCCTATGCCCGATACAAAATGTGAAGTTGGGGGGGGCCCCCCCCAGCCTGGTTGTGGCTTATAGGTTTAGGCCCGGGGTCTTTTCTCTCTCTTCCTCTCTCCTCTCTCTCTCTCCTCTCTCTCTTCTCTCTCTCTCTCCTTTCTCCCAAACCGAGTATAAAAAAAAAACTTTTTTTTTTATGAAAAATTCGGGGGAAAAAAACCCCTTTTTTGTATGTTGGAATGGAAAAGGTGAAAAAAGAGAGAGAGAGAGAGAGAAGAGAGAGAGAGAGAAGAAGAAAGAGAGAGAAGAGAGAAGAGAGAGAGAGAGAGAGCGAGAGAGAGAGGAGAGAAGAGAGAGAGAGCGCATAAAAAGCAACTTAAAAATATTTAACAAATGGTTTCTTTAATTTAAAGTTTTAATACTCTGGTTTGAGAGAGGAGAGAGAGAGAGAGAGAGAGAGAAGGAAGGAGAGAGAGAGAGAAAAGAGGAGAGGAGAGGGGTAAGAAGGGGGGAAGAAGAGAGAAAAGAGAGAGAGGAGAGAGAGAGAGAAAAAAAAAAGGTTTCTTTAAAGGGGGGGAAATCGGGTTTGGGGGGAGGAGAGGGGGAGAGAGAGAGGAGAGAAGGGGGAAGAGGAGAGAGGAGAGAGAAGAGAGAAGAGAAAGGAGAGAGAGAGAAAAGAGAGAGACCCTTGACCTCACCCTAGCTTTTTATCAACACGAATCACCCCCATATCCCCGGATATATCCGGGATGTGGGGAGAGTTCCCCATAAAAATTTTCCCCTCCCCCCTTCCCCTTTTTCGTTTTTTATGGTGAGTACGACTCGCCCCTAATTGGTAGGGGGTGCTTTTGGGAAATTTTGTTGACCTTTCCTCTCGGGTTTGGATAAAACAATCATTGGGGGCATACGTCGGGGGGGCGCGTCGCCTCGCCCCCCCGACGCCACTCCCGGGATCCCGACGGCGAGTCCCCTGCAGGCTCCCTTTCCCCATACCAAGCAACTCCCACAGGAAGCATCAAATTTTTCCCAGCCACGAGCCTTTTGGGCGCCCCCTTGGCCTCCCCCATGCCGGATTGTCTCTTACAGATACAACCCCCATGGGAAGATCGGTTTCAGGGGAGGTGACATGCCTTATACCGAAGTTGGCGCTGCGGACTACACAGCGCGCCAAAGATTGTTCGCGACTATAACCAGTGCTTCCATACGGGAATTCAGGGAAAAAGACCTATTTGGAACCCATGACTTCCGAGAGAGATTCTTTTCCATGGCAGTTTTTTAAAGCACGGGGAGTCCTCAAGTTTTTCCCCAATAATTCCCCCTTGCTTTAATAAAGGGGGGTTTTTAGTTTTACATTGTGGCCAAATTTTCTGGGGGGCCATTAAAATTTTTAAAAAAATCCCTTTTTTTTCCCGGGGGCCCCCGGGTTTAACCAACCCCCGGTTTTAAAAAATTTTAAAAAAATAAAAGGCCCCCCCCAAATGTTTTATGTCCCCAAAAAGATAAAAAGGAAAAATTGGGACCCTTTTTCCCCCTGCACAGATACCTAAAACCCCAAATACTCCTGGAGCGGTCCATAAAACCGTGGGGTATGCCAACCCAGTAAGACTCTTGACGTGACCCGCCGTCCTTAGGACGCGCCCCCAAGGGATGTAAAACTTCCAAATCCAATGTCCTCACCGCCGCCAAAAAAACAAATTTTACTGTTTCATCTAAAGCCTCCAAACCCTGGGACCTTTGGTTTTAGCCAGGGGTCCCAAAGGTTTTGCTTCCTCCCGCGGCCTCAGGCCATCACCAGGACCTCCAGCATCAGAAAGATTACTGCATCATCGGGCAAAAAAAAGATCTTGGTTTTTCCGAGGGATGCTCCCCAAAACTTGTCTACAAAATTTTTCCCCCAAAACCGAGTCCATACGTGTTGAAAATGGGGCAAAGGGCGCGCCCTTGCCTCATTTGTATTCACAGGAAAGAAGCTGGAACACCCCCCCCCACATTTCACAGCACTCCGTCTCAGAGTACAGACCTTTCATCAAACCAAAAGTCCTTTCAGGAATCCCCGAAGTCTCGAAGATCCCAGAGTGACTCCGATGCACGAGTCAAACGCCTTTTGAGATAACATAGGCTGCAAGCTTCCGTCGAAACTCACGTGGGGTTCCACAGGACACGAAGCGCAGGATACGGTCCGTTTTTGACTTACAGGCGGAACCCAGATGCTAGGTCTCTGATGCTTCACCGATGCTGCGAAACCGTGAGAAAGATGGGCAAGCACCTTGCCCCGTACGCTGGCAGTGTAATACCGCGGAATGTTGCAGTTCGACGGCCCCTTTCCCTTTTTCCCGATAGGGCGACCACCCCCCATTTCGTCAAAGGAAAAAGGGACTGATTGCCCCAAAGGCAGTAGGAAAGGGTGCAACCCCCGGATCTTGGGCTCCCCCCACTTTGGGGCTCCGCACTGATATTACGTAAGCTGCCTTTCCCCCCCTCAACTTTTCTCAGCCTTCAGACTTCGTTAAGAAGGGTTTCGGTTTTTGTCAATGGGGGGATCGGCATCCCCCTGCTCGTAATGGAGTGGTGTGAAGCTGCCCAATTGGGACGGGTTCCTGTGGTGCCTGGCTTAATCAATTTTGGCTCTTAACCCGGGAAAAGTTTTCTGTATTGCCTGCTTTGGCATAATACAAGCTATAAGTAGTTAACCCTAAAAACTAAACTTCGTTCTTGTAACATAAGAAAAACTAAACAAAGGGTACGACGTACCCGAACATGAAAATAAAAAAAAAAACTAATAAAAAAATTTATTAAAATAAACAAATTTACATTTTTAATTTTTGTACTTACAAATTTAAAGGGCCTTTTCTAAATACTAAATCTTCCCTTAAAGTAGGAAAGATTTTAAAAAAAAAAAAGTGTGAAAACCCCAAAGTTTTTACAAAATTTGTAAAAAAAAAAACAAAAAAAAAAAAACCACCCCCGATTTTAACTAAACTTAGCCTAACCCCCCCAGATAAGTAGCCACGCTCCAGGTTTTTCCAGCCCCCGGTTAAAGCCAAACTGTCGGGAATGAGGTAAAAAAAAAACCCTTTTTTTTTGACGAAAAAATGTCTCTTTTTTTTCTAAATACGTTTTTAGA
>JACEEZ010018126.1:0-12153 GCA_016584305.1 Chionoecetes opilio
TAAATTTTTAGGGAGTTTCACGTGGTTCATAAAAAAACGGGCATGACCAGACAACGGAAGTGATGACTTTAGGCATCCAACCCCTTACAAGATTAATGAACCTACAATGACATGTAGCCTACAGCTAGACAGATAGACGACCTAGAAGAACAGTAGAATGAGAGCGCCTTCCACCTGCCAAACACAAAACACATCATAGGACGAATTCAATAAAAGAACAAGTAGAATGAGAGCGCCTTCCACCAACACGTACACACACATACAAAATCATAGACGAATTATAGAAGAACAGATAGAATGAGAGCGCCTTAAACCAACACACATACATACACATCATGGGAGGGAATTCATAGAAGAACGGGTAGAATGAGAGCGCCTTCCACCAATACACATACATACACATCATAGACGAATTCATAGAAGAAAGGTAGAATGAGAGCCCCTTCCACCAACACACACATACACATCCTTCAAGAGCACACTGCGCCTTCCACGCACACACACACACACACTACAATGCAAGAAGTTTTCAGGACTTCAAAGGAAAAGCTGGATAATAGTAGTTTTAGGAGACGGGAAATACGAGCATAGCTCTTTTCCTGTATGTTACAACTTGGTAAATACAATTAGGGAAATATACACACAACACACACATATATATACATATGTGTGTGTGGGGAAGGCGCAGTGTGCTCTTGATCAGATGTGTGTGTGTGTGTGTGGGGGTGGGGGGGAAGGCGCTCTCACCTATACCTGTTTTTCTATGATTTCGTCAAGAGTACATAATTAATCGCCTAGGGCCTAGATGAAGGGGAAATTCACAATCACTACAGGAACTACCTCGTGTAGGTCTCACGGCCTCTTGTAGCTTCCTTATTTTCTTATGTTATTATGTTCTTTGGAGCTTCCCGTGCCCACAGCAGTCACAATAACACAAACGTGCGGTGTGTTGGTATGTGTGTGTGCATGTGTGTGGGTGGCGTTTGTTACTTTATCACTGCATACACAGACAAACACCAATCACCAATCCGAAACGTAGTACTATGTATATACACACACGCAAGTGTCCCCACACACACAACCCCACCACACGATAACATGTGTGTTCCCTCAGGGGAATCACGCCTATAGTAGACATCCACCACTGTTTACTTTTTTCTTGTCTTTGGCACACAGATAATGAACACTCTCTGGGTTTTAATCGTGGTGTTTTAGCAGATTGGCACATAACAAACAGTGTGTTTTCTTTGTCCAGCTATATAGGCGAGGAAGCGGGTTAGAGAAGGAAGCGGAAGGGATGTTTCTGCCGTGACTACGTCACAAACCAATCACAGCGCGTTCCGCGGCCACGTCATATTTTGGGCCCCAAAAACTGCATATATCTCATTCATGGTGCATTTTTAAGCAAAAGAATATGAGTACAGTGAAAGTAGCTTATTTAACATCCAAAGCTTCACAAAATTCCGTGTTTTAGGTGTGAGTAAAACGGGTCCATTACTCGACATTTATATATTACTTTTACTAGTAGGGCAGTTAGCACGAATTTCAAATGGATGGGGACATGCCGGATAAAAGCACCAAAATTTTATCAGGCAACTTCAGGGTCCCCGCTATGATTCTATAAACGGCGCCCCAAACGGTAGGACCACTCTTATTTGAAAATTTTCATTATTTTTGAGAAAAAAAAATTTAAAATTTTGGGAAATTTTTTTTTTTTTTTTTTGGGAAAAAAATGGTTTTTTATTTCAGAAATGAGAAATATAGTCCCTTTTCCGATCATTTTGGTGTAATTGTTTTTAAAATCGAACATCTAGAAGGTATTTTAAAACAATATTTGAAAATTAGGTGTCTCGGGTGCATTTCCTCAATTTTTTTTTAAACGTTCTAATTTAAAGTAGGTCCCCGGTATTCAAAAAAACAATTTTCGTTACATTTTTATTTCGTAATCGCCCTGGTTTGAGTAGTGGTTAACATAGTGAAACGCGTAGTCTAATTAATTTGGAGCCCGCCCTTAACACATACGAAAATCAAAGAAAAATGGTACTCTTTCAGACCGTGGGGTATATTCACCCAAACATGGTGCAAAATTACTTCTCGGCTAAGCTATTCACATTGGCAAACTGCATAGTTCGGTGCACTTCCATGCGCCTTCTTGCATGAGCATGCTCCTCCGCACGTGGCGCTTTTGCAGCCACACTTGACCAGTTCGCTGCAGGCCGGGGATGCTACAGGCAGGGTTGGACCACACAGGACGCCAGGTCTTCGTTGCACTCTCTAGAGTCCATCCAAAAGCCCTCTGGGGTTGGAGGCTTCTGTTTACATTGATCATGGGTTTCCCAGATTCCCGCTTGGTAGAGGGATGCGCGCAGTGGTTTTGCTGCAGAAGGGCTTCTTGCGTTGGGGGAATCTTTCCATTGGCCTGTTCTTCTGTGGGGAAGAGTTCCCTACGGCCTCGTTCACAGAGTCCAAGTTGCTCGTCTTATTGTAGATGATCACGGTGAAGCGCTCGAGAAAACGGAAGTTTGCAGTTCACTGCACAGTCAATGTAAGGGTGATTCATAAATTTTTGTTGAGGCCCCCGTCACCCCCACGTGCATTCCAAGCCTCCCTGCGATTTTTTCCCTTTTGCCGAAAAAAGGGAAGTGTGTCGCAGCCCGTGAAAACTGTGGAAAAGGCAATGCCGTTGACCATCTTTTCCCAGGCATGGATATGGCATTGAATCCGGTACATGAAGTTTTTTCCCAGTTCCAAATGTCCCCCAATGGCTGCCATTGATGCTGGCTGGTCAGGGAAGGGTATTTTCCTATCAGTATGGCAACGACGTCTGTGTCGACGTGTTTTCCCAAACGTTGGTGCACCCCTTTGCCCAGGCCTCTTTCGGGGAACAACAATCCTTGTATGGCCTCTTCGGGTCACATCGTGGCAGGAGTGGTCTGCCTCTGTATTACTTTGGCTGATTTTATAAAGCCCCCCTTTCCCTCTGGCCAGTCACGGAGCCGACTTTGTCTGAAAGGAACTGGAAAAGCCCCCTCTTTTTTGTGGGATCCGGAGGAAGTCGGGCCAGTTGCGGGGCCCCTTCGTTGGACCACGCCCTTTTCTTCGTACCCCTTTCCCCCCTTTTTCTCTAGTTGACCCCTTTGATCTTTTGGGCAATGTAGCGTCCCAGACCACATCAACTCTTCGGGACCAAGAAGTTTCAGGATGTGGGGGATGAAGCCCTCATTAGCGTAGTCATTAATGGGGAACATTGAAAGAGGAAAGAGATACACCACAGCAGCACCGCGAGTATTCTGATCCAGAAACGGGGGGGTTTCCCTTCTGAAAAGTTTTGTGTTTCTTCCACAAGGATCCCAAATGAGGTCTGATTCTTTCCCTTTGGGCCAGTGTTCTCTTTCGATAGAGAAGGGGGTGCGGATGATTTTCATGTTGGAAAAGGTTCCCCTATCTGATCCGTTTGAGCAAAATATGTACAGACGAGAGAAGAGGGACACTCATCTTTCAAAAGGAAAAACCATTACTGCTTCCTTTCCCCTTTGGGTGATGATTGAAGAGGCAATGGTTCCTCTTCACAGGCTCATGGATGGGCTGGCCCTTTGTTCAGTGATGATAGCCTCGTTGTAGCTGTCGTACTGGCTGCCCACTTCTTCTTGGTTTGCACAGTGTTGGCCACAGATTTTCCAATCAACGCCGGGTGTCGAGTCAATATCGCTTCCTTCCTTAGGAAGGGTTTTTCCGTTGATAACTTTAATAAGCCCGGGTTTGCTCTGAAAAAGTCTTTTTGCGCAGACAGACCTTTTTCGTGGGGCTGGCGTTTTTTCGAGATGGCAGTGTACTCCCGCTCAAACCAGTGGAATGCGTGCCTGCCAGGTCCGGCGATCATCCATTCTTAAGGGTTGGTTTTTTGTCAGGCCGACTGCTCTCCCGGGCCCTTCACAAGTCTTATTCTGTTCATGGGCTTGGTCGATCGGAATGTGGAGAACCTTTGGTGCTTTGGAACAACCCCGTTGCCTCTGATAATAAATCCTCTTTGATTGTTGGAGGGGAGGCTCTCCCTGCGCGGATGTGGATCGGGACATCTAATGTGCATCTAATTAAATAAAAAAAAACTAAATGTCCCCTTGTGCATGCATCTTGCGTTCGGATCGTTTTTCGCCGGTTCTAGAATTGAAGCTTAGATGCTGGGGAAAAGCACCCGAGACACCTAATTTTCAAATATTGTTTTAAAATACTTCTAGATGTTCGATTTTAAAAACAATTACACCAAAATGATCGGAAAAGACTATATTTTTCATTTCTGCAATAAAAAAACATTTTTTCCCAAAAACTAAAAAACAAAAAAAAACCAAAATTTTCAAAAAAAAAATTCACATATAATGAAAAATTTCAAATAAGAGTGGTCCTACCGCTTGGCGCCGGTTATAGAATCATAGCTGGGACCCTGAAGATTGCGTGATAAAATTTTGGTGCTTTTATCCGGCATGTCCCCATCCACTACCTAAGCTGCCCCACTATACCCCCCCCACTCAAAGTAAACACTTCGTCAATCATGAGTCAAAAGTTTTAACCCATTTTCTCGCGTTGCATACCATTAAAATTAATAAAAGAAAACTTAAACTTTTTAGAGAAACCGTCAATATTTTAACGTAAACTATACTATTTCTGTATGGTATGCTTAGGAACAACATTACTTAAGAACATAAGAAAATAAGGAAGCTACAAGAGGCCGCGAGGCCTACACGTGGTAGTTCCTGTCACCTAACACTACCTACATCCACCTTTCATCCCCATCCATGAACCTATCCAGGCCCTCTTTAAAGCTCCCTAATGAATAATTCCATCGGATACTCCGTGGTGTAAGGGTTAGCACGCTCGGTTCACAACCGAGAAGCCCCGGATTCGATCCCAGGGCGGAGCGGAAACAGTTGGGCTGTTTCTTTAAAACCCGAGCCCCTGTCCACCCAGTAGTGAATGGTTACAGGGTTTTTAGCCGGGGGTTTGTAACCCGCCTCCTGGGGTGCTGGCTTCGGCCAACACTATAAGCACTACCGTAGATAACAGTCAAGTCGCCACCTGCAGTCATGTCGCCAGGCGCCATATATTACGAATTATAGCATTACTACTGATTTTATGTGCCACTAGCCGCAAAGCCGCCCTCCGGGCGGATTTTTTGGCTAGCTCCTGCGGAGGGCTATTGGTGGTCGGCTCACCACCTGTGTTTGGTGGGCCTTCGACCCACCAAACACAGACTCTCCAGATAGCCCCTTCTAACTTTCCTGAAATCATGGATGTAGAAATGTATGTATTAACGCCAACCCATTCACATCACCCCCAACCCATTCACTCACCCATTACCCATCACCCCACCCATTCACTCACCCATTACCCATCACCTTCCACCCATTCACTCACCGATTACCCATCACCACACACCCATTCACTCACCCATCACCCCCCATCTATTCCCTCACCCATCACCCATCACCCCCCACCCATTCACTCGCCCATCACCCCACACCCATTACCCATCACCTCACCCATTCACTCACCCATTACCCATCACCCTACATCAAGGTTTCCTCAATTCTCGCAACCCACTTTTTTTTCACAATTCTCGCTAATAGGCTGCTAAAAAAAAAAAAAAAAAAAAAAAAAAGTGATCGGATCATCTCATAAGTGGGCTTAAAACCTTCCCTGGTCAACCTGGCTCCAAAAATGTGCCATATGATGGGATTCCGCCACGGGGGGCGGAACCTATACCACACACACACACACACACACACAGACATACACACACACACACACTTTCGCTTATATTATTATAGACTGAAGATAATACACAGTAGTTTATATCATGACTGTATAATCTACTCTGTTTCAGCGTTGTTTTATGCTTTGTAGCTGCAAGTATAGACGGTTTCAAATTTCACTACGCGTTTTTTTTCGGGCGAAAGACGACACCGGTACGACACTCAGTAAATAAACACTAGATGGCGACTTGACTGTTGGTAGCCACTTTGTAGATATTTTGTAATTTGTTCATTTATAGCCATAATATGACACAGATGAAGACACAAAATGACACAGACTCTCCAGATAGCCCTTCTAACTTTCCTGAAATCATGGATGTAGAAATGTAAGTATTAACGCCACCACACGTCTGTAAACAGAAAAAAAAAGTTGTCCTGGCGACTTTACTGTTATCTACGGTAGGTAGCAGACAGCTCTCTAGGGATAGTTTGTGAGAGAGCTGTCTGGTTATAGTGGAGATCCATTTCAGCTGCGTCAATAACTGACGAAATTTCTTCAAACAAACAAACATCAATGACTCAGCACTAACTACCTGTCTACTGAGACTATTCCATTCATTCACCACCCTATTTGTGAACCAGTTTTTCCCTATTTCCTTTCTAAATCTACGCTTTTCCAGCTTGAATCCGTTACTTCTTCTTCTATCCTGGTTAAAAGCCGTAAGAACTTTCTACCTCTCCTTTATTAAAATCCCTTTATCCACTTAAAAACTTCTATCAGATCGCCCCTTACTCTGCGTCTCTCGAGTGAGTGTAATTTTAATAACTTCAATCTCTTCTCATAACTAAAGTTACGCATCCCTTGTATCATTTTGGTCATCCTTCTCTGCACTGTTTCTAACAAGGCTATATCTATCCTGTAAAATGGAGACCAAAACTGAACCGCATAGTCTAGGTGAGGCCTGACTAGAGCCAGATAAAGCTTTAGAATAACTTCCGCACTTCTACTTTTAACACTTCTGGTAATGAATCCTAATACTCTTTTAGCTCTATTTCTGGCCTCAATACATTGTTTCCTAGGTCGGAGATCTGGGCTCACCTTCACTCCAAGATCTTTTTCACCTTCTGATCTTTTCAGCGATACATTGCTTATGGTGTATCTATTACCAGGGTTTTTTCTACCAACATTTATAACCCTGCACTTATCAATATTAAATTCCATCTGCCATCTGACTGCCCACTCGTTAAGTTTATCTAAGTCTCCCTGCAATATGTTTACATCAGACTGTGATCCAATAATCCTACCTACCTTAGTATCATCAGCAAACTTGCTGATATCACTGCTAATCCCACTATCCAAGTCGTTGATGTATGTAAATCAAAAATAGTAATGGACCCCAAACAGACCCTTGTGGAACTCCACTTGTCACCAGTCCCCATTCAGATTTAGAGCCATTAATTGTAACCCTTGTCAGTCATGCGCTGAAACAAAGGGTTCAGTTGGTAAACCTGCCCCTATGCTACCTTATCCTACACCTAAAGGACCTTGGGAGACAATAGCCAAAGACTTGCTAAAACTCCCACTAACAGAATCTGGTTCTCAATACTTGTTAGTAGCCATTGATCATTTTTCTTGGTTTTCAGTTTTGGTCCCACTGAAGAACAAAACGGCTCTAACAGTTGCTAAAGCACTTACGTATGAAGTTTTCTTTAAATTCAATACACCATCCACATTGCTCTCGGACAATGGTACCGAGTTTAACAATCAAATTCTAACTGAAATTTGCAAACTCTTCAACATAAATAAATGTAACATAACTAGTTATCAACCTAGCAGCAACGGCATGGTAGAAAGACAAAATAGGAAGATTATTCAACTTTTGAAGTCATTAGCTCAACCATACAGTTCACATTGGGATGAGTGGATGCCCCAAGTATCTGCCACACTTAACTCTTCCTTACACAAGTCTACATGTGAAACACCACATTTCACTGTATTTGGGCAAGACAAAAGACTACCTTACACTCTTCTAGAGCAGAGTACACAGCCAATATATAATTTTGATGACTACGTAACAGTTAGAGTGGCTGATTTTCAGAAAATATACAAGCGTGTCACAGACGCTATTGATTTGTCCAGAGAGGACATGATTAAATACCAACGCCCATACACAGCAGAAAAGCCAATTGCTATAGGTGATGTAGTATACTTTCAGGTACAACAATTAACGTCAAAGTTAGATTCTACATTTGAAGGACCTTACAGGGTCATTACCATTGAGCATGGACACAAAATAACTATCCAGCATATTTATAAATACCATGCAAAGACAGTCCATATAGCCCAGGTTAAACGAGTAGCTAGAGGATTAGATACAGGTGAAGAATTGCCATGCCCAAATACTAAAACACAGGACACACCTGTAGTTAATGATGACACACACACTGCTACAAATTATTACCGTCAAAAATTGCGGTCACACACGCAGTAGTGTGACCGCAGTAGACCGAAGTAGTGTCATTCCATTCCATACCATTCCATATCATTACATTTTATATCAGTTCACCTGATTATTTCACAATTATCATGTATTCTGAATTTTAATGTTTGTTGCTCTCTTTTTAGGAAAAGGTCTACACAACACACTAAGCCAATGTTATATTATACACTTGAAAATACTTAACATTGGTGTTTTACGAATTTTTTTTGGTTTAGCTACATATTGTTCTGACCAACTACTAGTAGAAACTGATATAGTTTCCATGTTTACCTTGTAACTCTTGCACGATTAGAAACTCTAATGGATAGCAGAACCTAGATAACCTATGTATATCTCTTCACATTAGAATACTATATGTAATTGTTAAAGTTGCACCACAGTGCTTTGCATGACATTCTTTCTTCCTCAATTGATGGAATTATTACGCACTTATTGTAGAAATACATTATTTACTTGCATGGAATACTAACCGATTGCATTAATACTATCCCATGTATTAAATGCATACGTGAATTACATTCACTACAGGAATGGATTACCTTACGTCCTTCCTGTTGTACCACGATCACTATTTGAATGATAGGATTGTGTACTTACTAACATACTAATCTAGGTACTGTATGCATGACAAGCAGTTCCTCTAGAACTATTTTCACACATGATGCTCACAGTATTACCGATGTACAACTAAACTAACCATTTATCATTAATTACTAACAAATTCAAACTCGCAGAGAAATTACGAATGACTATTCTTGTCTTAATACAGACCTCAGAAAAACATTGTTGATCACAGATAAACTTTTCTCTCTAACGTTGTTCACCATTGAAGAATTTAATTGTATTACTCACAGCTGAAATTTGCTTCCTCTCAGTAAGGATTGATAAATCGTTTCCTTTGCTACCACATGGCACTATCAAACATATTTGAAAATTTATACCCTACTAGAATTGTACATGGTTCTCTGTTCAATGTAAACTTCCCTTCAACATCTTTGCTATTCTCTGAGAACTCCATGCATGTTTCAGACACTTTGTCTCCTTTCATGGTAAATAATATCAATCTATGCCCAGTTTTTTTTTCCAATTTAAAAGTTTCAGCTTTTGCATCTAAAATTTGCTCTAATGAGGATTAATGTATTATTCCACGTCATACCAAATATGCCCACCTTATCATTTTACAGCTCGAAATGCTTTACCAGTTAGTTACCTGTGCATTTCCCTTGATAAGATTTACCTCCAATCGGAGGCTTTTCCTATTCCACTCCCGTGGAAACTTAATTTTTGGTGTACAGTTTACTTAATCACTCCCGTGGAGAACACCAAATCAAAATTTTTCTTCCCCTCAGAGACAGTTTCTTGTCCTCAGGCATAATCCATACTTTAATGGTTAATCATGCTTCTTTAGCACATGATTCCTACAAGTTCAATACAAGAGTGTTCATCACTCTACCTGTTATACATCTCCATGTTTTCTGAAGTTCATTCAAATGTGTAAACTTCATTTAATTTCTCTGCCAGTCAATTTTTACACTCGCTGATGTAAAAATATTTTCTACAATAGGATTGATTTACTATCATTTATGTATGATTTTAGGCAAACTTGAATTTGCCCACACACTATGCAAAACACAGCAGCAGCTCTACAGTCAGACGAGCCTCGTCATTACTTGACACATTCAGGGTTTTTAACGATTACTTGCCGATTTAAGTTTCCAATTTCATTACTTGAAATTTTAAGTTTTCAATTTTTCCCTGTAATTTTCACAGCTACTTTCGCTGACAGTTGAGCTTGCTAGCTACCGTCTACGGTACACGTACACTTGCTACACCTTACACTTGACATTTATAAACAGTGATATTTGCACATTGTGGATTTACCCACACTAGTACTGACACATATATATATATAATTTTACTCGGCCATGTAATTTTCTTTGATGTTGAACAATATGTTATCCATTATTTTCCATAAACCTGATTTTCCCACCTCGTGGCGGGGGTGGTGTTGCCGTGTTGCTGGAGGGTAATGAGGGGTGGTGGTGAATGCGTCTCTGTTCTGGGGGGAAGGGTGTTGCGTTGCTTTGTTGCTTGAGGGTATTAAGTTGTGGGAGGGGCAGGTTGTTGTGTTGCGGTGGGCCATGATGAAAAGATCAGTGTTGCGTATCCGGTGTAGCGGATGATACGTAGAGCTGGTAGAGCTGAGATGTCGTTGCCTGGTGTGGTAAGGCAGCCGTGGGTAGCGTCGCGTCAGCTTTTTGGGGCGGCGGCAGGGTGGGTGTGGAGCGCTGTTGACCTCTTGATCCGCGGAATGTGATGAGTTGATAGTAGTGCGTCTGCCTCGCTCTTCCTTGTAGAATGATGATGATGTCTTGCTTGAAGACTTGTAGATATTGTAGTTGCTGCTTGTAGTAATTATTGTGGATTGTGTTGCGGCTTGTAGTAAACAGTAGTTGCTTGTAGTTGTTGCTGATAATATTTGTAATCGCTGGCTGGCTTGTGTTGCTCGTGGCTTGTAGCAATTATTGTAGTTAGTTGCTGCTTGTAGTAGTTGATTGTAGTAGTTGCTTGTAGTAGAAGTAGTTGCTCGTAGTAGTAGTAGTTGCTTGTAGTAGATGGTTGTCACTGGCTGGTTGTGGTTATACTTGCATGATGAAGATCGACGTATAATCTTGGTAGACGTGGAAGCTGTAGAATGGCCGGAGTTTGGAATCTCTTGTAGAGGCTGGTAGTGTTGCTTGTAGACAGCGTGGGGTATCTTAACACCGCTTATGCCACCATTTATAAGTCGGTATATTTGTAGACTTATTTGGGCTAAGTTAAATATGTACGTCCAGCTTTGTACACATTTATTTAAAGTCCAATAATGAACATAGAATATTTACAACCAGTACAATGAATGTCTTGAACACAGCCAGGGAGAGCCATGGAGCTCGTGGGATGCTTGTAGTAGCGAGTGTGTCCCGAGGCTTTCTGTCCTCTTCTCCCCGTCATCTGATCGCTCCTCGCCTCCGTTATAAGGGTCGTTGAACCTATGTTATTGCTGATAGCTAGGCATTTGTCCTGTGACATACTTAGCTCGAGCTTAGAGAGTGCAAGCTATCACTGGTTCTCACGGAGGAACATAGCAGGAAAGATATATGTATAATTATATATATATATATATATAACATTAGACCTGTTCAGAAATTTTTTTTCCTATTTTTATACCCCCCTGCAACGTTTCCCATGCTTTTTGACCTGGAAAAGCCGAAAATCACAACCATTTTGAGCTAAAATGTCAGGAACCTTTGCCTCATTGGACCTCAAGATATTAAGCCCGCGACAGTAGAAAAGCGCCTAATTTTGCCTTCCGCCAGACTTTTTTTCACTTGAGACTTTTGTTACAATTGGGATAGAACAACAAATTGGGTATCAAATTGAAGCATTTTTAATATTATTTCTGAAAAAAACAATCCAAGTAAACATTCAAGAAAAAAGACACATCATATCCAGAAAAAAAGCAAAATTTTCTGAAATTTCATATAAATTTCATAAATAGTTACAATCTTGACATCAAAAAATGTGTGACAAAGACTCTAAAAACTATTTTCAAGTGGCAGAAAACTCTATTGTCTATGTCAGAAGGACACTTCACAGTCATTTTTTCAGAGTTTGCTTCTTGAAGCTATCAAATCGCTCACGGTTGTATTCCACAGTTTAAAGGAAGTTACTGTTTTTGCTGAGAATCTGTGGTAATGATGTTTGCGAAATCAGTCATCATCTTGACTCCCCGCTCAGCAATGTCATTCATATTTTACATTGCTGACATATTCCAGGGCCTTGCTGTAGTCATCCCTCCTTGGCCATGTCGCCACAGGTTGCAGAAGCCAGTCATACTCAATGCCAAGGTGTCAACAGACCCC
>JACEEZ010018126.1:14590-17090 GCA_016584305.1 Chionoecetes opilio
TTTCCCTTACCCCTGGGGAAAATGTCTTCCCCTCCATCCCACACCTCTTTTTAATAACCCCCGGGGTGTCTTTTTAATCCTGCATAATTGCCTTTTTCTGAAATTATTTTTTTATGTTTATTGCGATTTAAATTTTTTCCAATTTCCCCCATTTTAAGCAAAATCTGATCTCATAATGGTCGCTTTATCAAATTTCCACGACACCACATCTGTAACTAATCTTCTCTATTTCAGCAATAGATCTAAATATTATCTCCTCTAGTAGGCTTTTTGATTGTTTGACTTAGGAAGTTTCCGGGTTATTTTTAAAATTAACTGCGTCGCTCACCTATGTTTAAAACCCCAGTCATATTCCTAAGATTAAAATCTCCCCCCACGCATTTGATTATATCTGCGGCCCTTGTTTATTTTTCCCATATAGGAGCTAAATCCCTTTACATAAGTTAGGGCCTATACCTACACCCAAAACCATTTTCTCATTTCCCTCCTTCCCTCTCCCCATATAGATCTATGCTGTCTCTGTTTTTATAACATTATTAACACAGCACTGCTGTACTCTTGATAAAGCGAACTCCACCAACCTCGTCTGCCTCTCTGTCCTTGTGAAATAACTTATACCCAGCATCTCGATTTCCCGGAAAAATACCTTTCCTGACAATCCAACCAGTTTCTTTTAATGCTATTATATCAAAACCCTCTACACTATTTTTTCCCTCTCAGAAATCTAACTTGTTTAAAATACTCCTACAGTTTTTTTAGTACACCTTCAAGAAACTCCCTTTTTTTGTCCATTTTTCCCTTTTTTTTAACTAAACCCTCCCTCTCTTCTTCTTACAAATCATTTTAGTTCCCGCCTTCTAAAAACCTCCTGTGTCGCAAGTTTCCTTATCCGCCCCCAGTGTCAACCCCGGTTCTCATTTTAAAAAAAAAAGCCGAGGATCTCCCTACTTTCAAGGGTTTAAGACAAGATCTAAACCCCTTTCCTCGAAAAGTGACCCCGTCCCTGCGGAAAGGGGTTGGTTTTTATGCCCGAAAAAGAGGTCCCTTTTTCGAAAAAGGCCCAACCATTGGCTTTGCAATAAAGTGCCGCCGGCAATTAAAGAATAGCCTGGATGCCAAAAGTCGTCAAAAAAGCGTCTTGGAAGGACACCCACACCACAGGGAACCCACCCCTGACCCTAACTTTCCTACAGTTTCCCTTGAACCGCCGTAGAAAATTCCCATTTTTACACACAAACCCTAAATATGAATAAACAATGTGAAGTGTACTAAGCTTTGGGGTCTCCCCAGGACATTTGAAATAATAGTAGCACCCAATGTGATAAAATAATAAACAACCCAAAACAAAAGTTAGCATCCCTTTGTATCATTTTGGTCTCCTTCTCTGTACCTATGATTCTAACAAGGCTATATCCACTGAAATAGGAACCAAATGAACCGCATGTTAGGTGAGGTTGACTAGAGCCCGATAAGCTTAAGAATAACTTCGCACTTTACTTTTAACACTTTGGTATTAAACCCAACACCTATTAGCTCTATTTTGCCTCAATAATTTTTTCCTGGTCGGAGGGCTGGGCTCACCTTACCCCAAAATCTTTTCACCTTTTATTTTTCGCGATACTTGCGTTGGTGTATCTATTTCCAGGGTTTTTTCTACCCCACATTTTTAAAGGGAAAAAAACCCTTTGGAATAATCCCCATACGCAAAGTATCCTTAGTTTTTTCAATGTTCGCAAAGATTTCCTTTGATTTTGGGTTTCCCCTTGAAATTTCCCTTTTCAGGGCCAAATTTCCTTGAAAACAGGACATTTCTTCCAGTGGAAAAACTGGTTTTACTGTAAAATAGGGTTGCCAGATATGGGGGGTTTATGGCCAATTAACGATAAAAAAAATATTTTAAATTTTATATTTAAAATTTTTAAAAAACAATGTATTTTTAAAAACTCATAAAATTATTTAAAAACTGTATTTAAATACATGAAACCAATGAATTTTTTAAATAATTTCTAAATACCAAATGTATTTAAATACGTATTTAAAAACAAATTTTATTTAAATACTGCCCCGCCTTTTTTAATACATGTTTTTTAAAATAACACGAAAAAGTAAAGTAGGTGGATTAGTCTCGCAGCTTGACTAAAATTGCGGTGTTTTTAGTCTTTTCAGGCATCATAAAAATGTGATGTCACCCCCCTCTTTGCTCTGCACCTGTTGAAGAAAAAAAAATTTGACTGGGGAACAGATGACCACTCAGTGTTAGGAAACTTAATTGGGTTTAATCTAGTTTGGGGGAAAACTCAGAGGCAATTTAATTCGAAATTTACAGTGTTCATATTAATGCTATTCATGGATATTTAATTAACAGTATCGAATTTTTTTAATTGGTAGCTATTGAAACTGCCCACACGTGTGTAGGTGTTGTGTAGTCTGTGTGTGTGTGGTGTGGTGTGTGTGGGGTGTGTGTGCGTGTGGTGTGGTGTGTTTTGTGCTGTGGTGTGTG
>JACEEZ010018126.1:24590-67090 GCA_016584305.1 Chionoecetes opilio
TGGCCCAGGCACAGGAGGCAGCCATCTTACCGATCATCACCAGTGTCATAGACAGCCACTTCAAACCTGCAGACAGAAAGAGTACTAGACGTCTAAGACTATACATTTCGTTGACACCTTACCCAACCCTGTATCAACATCATACGTAGCTCTTCCGTATCGATGGGCGCTTTTACTTATCTGGGCTTCCCAAAAATAATACAAGAAATACATAAAATAATAGAAGGTAACGAGGTCAATTTACTTCTCGTAGACCACACACAGCATTATGGAAACAAAGGTTAAGGAAAATTACCTTTCTCGTTGTACTAGCAAATATTACGTTAGTGATCAATAGTCCTGAAGAAAGAATATTTCATCCGAAACGCGTGAGCAATCCTCAGTATCATGAATGAAGGAAGAAAAGTCATGTTATATAAATTACTATCAACATACAGCGAGTGAAAAACTAAATAGAATATATGAGATGTTTATGGCATTTTAAACACAGCTGGGAGGACCTAAGGCAGTACTACTGTGATCTTCCATGGAATGATTATTGGTTCCGTGTCAGAGACCGATTGCTCTGTGCAGAGCGCATAACTGCGGTTTTTGTCTCTGGCATGGAGGCATACATTCCACATACTTTATCTATTCCTAAAGCCCATAAACATTGATTTAACTCAGCCTGTTCTCGTGCTGTCCGTGGGGATAGAGACTCGGCTCATAGACGGTTCCGTAGCCATTCATCTCCTGAAACTCATGTCTTTTATTTTTCTGCCCGTAATCATGCTTAATACTTTCTTCAAAATGCCACAAACTCCTTTAATAACAGAAACCATCAAAATCTTTCTGGAACAAACTCCTCTCGTGGTTTCTGGCATCTAGCTAAAACATCTGTCAAAAATGTTCTTCTTCATTCTTCCCTTCTATGCTTCACCCAGAGGGTTACACAGCTGTCTCATCTAATATACTATAGGAGTAGCCGTGTGTCTGTGTGTCTGTCTGTGTGTGTGTCTGTCAGTTTTGGGTAGCCGAAACTGTAAATTCAATTTTGATGAGAGTAGGCTCAACAAATCGCAAATAAATCGTAGGTGGTAAACGACTTGGTCCCATGTCGATTGAATCATTTTAAAGGGGGGGTTTGGGCTAAAAACACTTTTCAGATATTAGATTACAGGAATAAACTCTGCGGTACCGTCTTGCCATATTTCACTAATTCCGTAGACTCATGGACTTACCGTTTGTGTGCGTGTGTGAGTGTGTGTGTGTGTGTGCGTGTGTGTGTGTGTGTGTGTTTGCAGGACAGGCGTGGGGCTGGGGTGAGGCAGGCGTGGGGCTGGGGTGAGACAAGCGTGGGGCTGGGGTGAGGCAGGCTTCGGTAGTGGTAGGTGGTCTACCCCGAGGCACTTTGACCAGTGACCAACGACAGTAACAACACGATTGGATTTTGCACTTACATTGTTGTTTAAAATATACTACTACTACTACAAACGTCAATACATGGGTCCAAAGGGCCCACAAGCACTTGTATATTTCTAAAGCTGAACTCTTTACTGAAACCTTTGCCATCTCACCTGTGTTCTGTAGGATTAGGTGTTCTGTGCATGGTTAGGAGGAGGCCGCCCTCACTCGTCTGTGCTTATCTTTTTACACACTACACACATCTCATTCTGATTGTTCAATTTATGACCCAATACGTTTACTATTCAAATTTTGAGTTGTCTATGTCTATAATCTGTCTTTTAGTCACTTTTACTACACAAAGTCACATGCATCGAAACTTAAGGCAGTGTAAGTTTTGCCTTCAACGTAACTGAAACTTACTTACTTATAGGGATTACTGGCTGCATCAGAAGGGAGATCGCACAGACAGTTAAAGTTCCAATGCCAGACTTCTTGCGGCCAAATTTGTCCAGCATGAAGATGTTGAGAATACTAGCCAGCTCTGCCATGCCGTTTATCGACATATAGATGAAAGGATCGCAGATGTTCAGTGCCGAAGCTGCGAGACTGAGGCCGAAGTAGATTATGAACGCGAGGCAAGAGCTGATACTCGAGGCGACTGTGATGGTGATCATCTTTCTGGTGCTGTGAAGAAAAGAATTTTTTTTTCTCTCTCTCTCTCTCTCTCTCTCTCTCTCTCTCTCTCTCCTCTTCTCTTCTCTCCTCTCTCTCTCTCTCTCTCTCTCTCTCTCTCTCTCTCTCTCTCTCTCTCTCTCTCCTCTCTCTCTCTCTCTCTCTCCTCTCTCTCTCTCTCTCTCTCTCTCTCTCTCTCTCTCTCTCTCTCTCTCTCTCCTCTCTCTCTCTCTCTCTCTCTCTCTCTCTCTCTCTCTCTCTCTCTCTCTCTCTCTCTCTCTCTCTCTCTCTCTCTGTTATGTCACACAAAAAGAGCTATCTTATTTTTGTTTAACGGAAATGGATATTACCAGGGTTTGAATCCCAACTGCTTCGCGTTCCTCTTCCCCCTTCCCCCCTCTAAGCCACCCAGGGACTACGGAGACTTTACTCATCGCCTACTGTCGTATGGGTATATAACCTCTAGGCTGGTTGCATATAATATACTATAGGAGTAGCCGTGTGTCTGTGTGTCTGTCTGTCTGTTTTGGGTAGCCGAAACTGTAAATTCAATTTTGATGAGAGTAAGCTCAAAGAATCGCAAATAAATCTTAGGTGGTAAGCGGCTTGGTCCCATGTCGATTGAATCATTTTGAAGGGGGGTTTTGGGCTAAAAACACTTTAGGTGTATTAGATTACAGGAAAAACTCTGCGGTAACGTCTTGCCGCATTCCACAAACTCATTTGACTCATGGACGTTTGTGTGCGTGTGTGAGTGTATGTGTGTTGGAATCACACGGAACACAAAGGGTTGGAATCACACAGAGCGTGGTCTACCCCGAGACACCTTTGACCAGTGACCAACGACAGCAACAACACGATTGGAGTTTGCACTCACATTGTTGTTTAAAATATACTACTACTACAAACATCAATACGTGGGTCCGAAGGGCCCACAAGCACTTGTCTAATATACTATAGGAGTAGCCGTGTGTCTGTCTGTCTGTCTGTCTGTCTGTCTGTTTTGGGTAGCCGAAACTGTAAATTCAATTTTGACGAGAGTAGGCTCAAAAATTCGCAAATAAATCGTAGGTGGTAAACGACTTAGTCCCATGTCGATTGAATAATTTTGAATGGGGGTTTTGGGCTAAAAACACTTTTCAGAGATTAGATAACAGAAATGAACTCTGCGGTAACGTCTTGCCAAATTTCACTAATTCCGTAGACTCATGGACTTACCGTTTGTGTGTGTGTGTGTGTGTGTGTGTGTGTGTGTGTGTGTGTGTGTGTGTGTGTGTGTGTGTGTGTGTGTGTGTGTGTGTGTGTGTGTGTGTGTGTGTGTGTGTGACTGTGTGTGTGTGTGTGTGTGTGTGTGTGTGTGTGTGTGTGTGTGTGTGTGTGTGTGTGTGTGTGCTTGCAGGACAGGCGTGGGGCTTGGGTGAGACAGGCGTGGGGCTGGGGTGAGGCAGGCGTGGGGCTGGGGTGAGACAGGCGTGGGGCTGGGATGAGACAGGCTACGGTGGTGGTAGGTGGTCTACCCCGAGACACTTTGACCAGTGACCAACGACAGCAACAACACGATTGGAGTTTGCACTCACATTGTTGTTTAAAATATACTACTACTACAAACATCAATACATGGGTCCGAAGGGCCCACAAGCACTTGTCTAATATACTATAGCTGTAACCGTCAGGGCTTGGAAACTGTTTAAGGGAACAAAAACGAAGACCGAAACGAACGAAATTATGCTCGGAACAAAAACGGAAACGAAAACTTTATCATATTTACTGTTCCTGAGCAAAAACGCTATTTTGAAATCCCTGTAACCGGTTAATAACGTTATTTTTTCGTTCCATGCCATATTTGGTCACTAATCCATTTTCACTTCCAGTAGCCAAATGATTTAAGTAAATACATCTGTATTACATACATACATTAATTAAGTCTACTGTATTTGTTCACTTGGCAATTGACGATGTGGTTTTGTTTCAAATAGTATCATATGCACCACTTTTCATTTAATTTGTGAAGAATACCTATTTTTTACCTTATATAATTATGAATTTGTCTTCGTGATATGCATCACGTTCCCTTATTTTATTACACCTTCCAATCGTGCAATCGTTAAACTATGATACTGCAGTTTGGTTTAAGAATATGCTTAGATTAATATCCAGTATTCGAAAAGGGATTATATATCATGAGTATGTGCTTAAATTTTTTACTGTGTTCATAGCCTAATGCTTGGTGCGCCGAATTTCGGTGTGAGTGTCCTAAGTTAGAGTCCTTGGAGTACCCCATGTAGTCATTGACTTCATTTATTAGGTTTATTTAATTAGTGGGCTGGTGATATTACGAATTAATATTGTTTTACCATATATAATATTAATAAATAATTAGTGATTCATGTCTTTACGACGACTGAGATTGCATACTCCTACACTACGCTTCATGTATTGTATATGTAAATGTGTTACCTTATTTAAGTCTTATAATAATATAGTTCTTACGACATCTAAGGGTTTGATTTTGTTGGATATTATGCACCATGAAATGTATGGCTTTATTACCATCTATAAAAATGTAGTCATGTATAGGCATTATTATTTATTAGGGCTAATAGCATATTCATTACATGGTTTGAGAATAACGTTCTAACCGGTTTTCATTTCGTTCTAACCGGTTCAGGAACGTTATGTTTGGAGGAGGAACGAAAAACGAAACGTTAATAATACTGTTTCTGATCGGAACGAACCGTTTGATAAATTATTTCGTTTTCAAGCCTTGGTAGCCGTGTGTCTGTCTGTGTGTGTGTCTGTCTGTTTTGGGTAGCCGAAACTGTATATT
This sequence comes from Chionoecetes opilio, assembly GCA_016584305.1. Classification (NCBI taxonomy): domain Eukaryota; kingdom Metazoa; phylum Arthropoda; class Malacostraca; order Decapoda; family Majidae; genus Chionoecetes; species Chionoecetes opilio. Next base: position 29,476 of record JACEEZ010018126.1, read on the forward strand.
CAATTTTGATGAGAGTAGGCTCACAAAATCGCCTAAAAATCGTAGGTGGTTAACGGCTTGGTCCCATGTCGATTGAATAATTTTGAAGGGGGGGTTTTGGGCTAAAAACACTTTTCAGAAATTAGATTACAGGAATTAACTCTGCGGTAACGTCTTGCCGCATTTCACTAATTGCGTAGACTCATGGACTTACCGTTTCTGTACGTGTGTGTGTGTGTGTGCTTTCAGGACAGGCGTAGGGCTGGGGTGAGATAGGCGTGGGGCTAGGGTGAGGCAGACGTGGGACTGGCGTGAGACAAGCGTGGGGTTGGGGTGAGGCAGGCTGGTGGTGGTAAGTGGTCTACCCCGAGGCACTTTGACCAGTGACCAACGACAGCAACAACACGATTGAAGTTTGCACTCACATTGTTGTTTAAAATATACTACTACTACAAACATCGACACATGGGTCCGAAGGGCCCACAAGCACTTGTCTAATATACTATATCAGTAGCCGCGTGTCTGTCTGTTTGTTTTAGGTAGCCGAAACTGTAAATTCTATTTTGATGAGAGTAGGCAAAAAAATGTCGCAAATAAATCGTAGGTGGTAAGCGGCTTGGTTCCATGTCGATTGAATCATTTTGAAGGGGGATTTTGGGCTAAAAACAATCCCCTGCGTTGAGCAGCGCTTGTAAGCTATCCAAACTCTGCCAGCGTTCAATTTATCGAAATTGTATTCGACTCGCGACCGAGCACCAACCGCTCCTCCGCTACTGCGCTCCTCTGTACTGCTACCGGCCGGCAGGACAGCCGTGTTTGCGTTAATATTTGCTTCTGACGGTGTAATTGAACTATACAACATTTACTCATATATAATACTTATATATCTAATATACTACAGCAGTAACCCTGTGTCTGTCTGTCTGTTTTGGGTAGCCGACAAGATTGAGTTGCTGGTGTCGTGTGAGCAGCAGTCTGTCGAGGTGCAGTCCGCCTTTTTTTGCTAACAAAAGAAAACGCGAACTGCGCATGCGTTGAGGCGAAAATGTACGGGTATGCTAACGGGCTAATTTATAAAAAAAAATTCATAGTCGCTTGGAATTAGTGTATTCACCTTGCACGTGTTTGATTTTCTATGCAGTCTTTGACATTATTGAATACGTTTATATCATAGTAAGAAAACAATGTTAATAAAAAGCCTAGATTGAAAGTTTATACACTCACCTGAACAGTACAGTGATCTGCTTCAACACGCGTCGTGCCACTCCACCAGGGCGTTGAGAGGTGTCATTGGCTGTTGACTGTAATTACAAAACACTAATGTATGTGATAGCAGAGAAAGTCGAATGAAAGTCGTATAATCTGCTAAGAAACGCTTACACTCATCAATCAATCATTGGGGGCATACGCCGGGGGGCGCGTCGCCTCGCCCACCCTACGACGCCACTCCCGGGGGTCACTACGCGCGAGTTTCCATGCAGGCTCCTTTCCCATACCAAGCAGCTCTCGACAAGAAACATCAACTTGCCCCAGCCACGAGCCTTGTGGGCGCCCCCTTGGCCTCCTCCACACCGGATTGTCTCTTACAGATACAACCCGATGGGAAAGATCGGTTTCAGGGTAGCGTGCCACATGCCCATATAGCCGAAGTTGGCGCTGACGGACTATGTAGGTAATAGGCCTCGATTCAGTCTCACAGTGCAATCGCTGATTTCACACGTAATCATCCCAGCGATACCCCATGATTCTGCGAAGACACTTATTACCAAAGGCATTGATGCGTCTCTTCAAGTCACTATTTAGTGTCCATGTCTCACAACCATAGAGTAAGACAGGGATCACAAGCGACTTGAAGATCCGGATCTTTGTCCTCCTGCACAGGTACCGACAACGCCAAATACTCCCGCTGAGCGAGTCCATAACACCGTGGGCTATGCCAATCCGCCGTAAGGCTTCTTGACGTGACCCGCCGTCATTATGGACTGCGCTACCAAGGTATGTAAAACTTTCCAAGATCTCAATGTCCTCGCCACACGCATGAACAGACTCTACTGCTTCATCTAGTAAGTCTCCAAACACCTGGACCTTGGTCTTGAGCCAGGAGACCTCAAGTCCCAAAGGCTTTGCCTCCTCGTGCAGCGCCTCGAGAGCCATCACCAGGACCTCCAGCGACTCAGCAAAGATTACTGCATCATCGGCAAAACAAGATCAGTGATCTTGGTGTTGCCGACGGATGCTCCACAATCACTTTGATCTACAACCTTGTCCAATACCCAGTCCATACAAGCGTTGAAAAGTGATGGGGCAAGGACGCACCCTTGCCTCACTCCTGTATTCACAGGAAAGAAGCTGGATACACCTGCCTCACACTTCACAGCACTCTCAGTCCCAGAATACAGACCAGTTATCAAACCAATAGTCCTTGCAGGAATCCTTCGAAGTCGCAGAAGATCCCAGAGTGACTCACGATGCACTGAGTCAAACGCCTTCTTGAGATCAACATAGGCTGCAAGCATCCCCTTTCGAAACTCACGTCGGCGTTCCACGAGGACACGAAGCGCTAGGATACGGTCCGTTGTTGACTTACCAGGCGTGAACCCAGACTGCTGAGGTCTCTGATGCTTCACCAGATGACTGCGAATTCGTGTCAGCAATAGATGGGCAAGCACCTTGCCTGGTACGCTGAGCAGTGTAATACCGCGGTAATTGTTGCAGTCCTGACGCTCCTCTTTCCCTTTCCAGATAGGGACGACCAGCCCCCTTTTCCAGTCAGGAGGAATGGTACCTGATTGCCACACGGCAGTCAGGACAGCATGCAAACCGCGGATCATGGCCTCACCCCCAGCTTTGAGGAGCTCCGCACTGATATTACAAACACCAGCTGCCTTTCCACCCTTCAACTTTGCTACAGCCTCTCTGACTTCGTCAAGAGAGGGTGCGGTTTCGTCAATGGGAGGATCGGCATCCACTGCCTGTAACCCAGTGGTGTGAAGCTGCTCAGTTGGAGGGTCCACCGTGAACAACTGCCCAAAGTACTCAGCCCAACGAGCCATCTGCCCATCCATGTCCGACACGAGGCGCCCATCTGCTGTTCGAATAGCACTCGCCCGAGAAGGAGACTTGGACGGAGCTTCTTCAGGGCTCGGTAGGCGGGTCGGAGGTCATTAGCGTTCAAATGACCCTCGACATCCTCAGCGAGACTCCTGACATACCTCTCCTTGTCTCTCCTCAGGAGGGTTCTAGTCCGGCGTGACAGAGCTCTGTGCTGGTCCCGGTTCCCAGCCAGCCTGGCAGCGCGACTCTCCTCGATTTTCTCCAGCGTCTCTGTCGAGACAAACAACCCCCAACCCGCCTTGACCTGGGTCGCTCCCACAATAGACACTTGGCAGCCTGTGAGTTGCACGTTTGAAGGTATCCCACAGTGCTACAGGATTCCCGAGAGCCACCGAGCCATCAACAAGATTTGAGACTGCCACCCATACTCATGAGCACTGTCAAGTCCTTCAGTTTCCTCAAGATGAAACACAGTATGGTTACCTCTTGAGATTCTTCTGGACTTGACATGAAGCTTAAGTGTAGCAACAATAAGTCTGTGATCTGTTCCAAAGAACTCAGCCCTCCGGTAAACCCTGCAGTTCTGGAGGATCCTCCAACGAGTACTAACGAGGATGTGGTCGATCTCCTTAGCTACCCCTCCGGCATTACTATACCATGTCCAGCGGTGCAGCTCTGGTCTCTGATACCAAGAACCTGCAATTCTCAACCTTCTGGACCTTGCAAAGTTCAGAAGCAGAGAACTGTTGGTGTTTCTGGTACCGGAGCCATGGGGACCAACACACAGCTCGTAGTTACACTCATGGTAATTATCAAATTTTCATCATACTATATACATCTGTTCTATTCCTGCGTGACAGCAGATACTACATACTACACTTTATTTTCTTATTTTATCCTCTTTTTCTTCGTTACCCGGTCTGAGACTCTATTGATGATGGCGAGCAGGTGGTCGGTGGGGGGTAGGCTTGTTCCGTTCATCCTCGCAGCCCTTCTCAAAACTGCTACAGCCTCTTCTTGACGACCCGTTACCGCAAGCCAACGCGGGGACTCGCTCATGAAGCTGAGGAAGGCAACTTTATAAAAGAGACAATCCATATGAAATCTATGTACGTATGTGTTTAATTGTTTCATAAAAAAAGTGTGCATACTAATATCGTGCTAATGATGAAAATAATGTATTCAATGTACTCAGTTAATCTTCAGTGCAACGAATATAAGTAATAAGGATGACAGAATTAGACCAAAAATTAATAGAACAAAAATTGAGAATCTGATACATGAAGATGTCAAAGAATGCTTTCACCGACACCAATTAACCCCTTCACGCCCAGATCTTTCCTCTGCTTTTTATATAATCGTCTGTTGTTAGCCATAAAAATACGAAAACTAACTAAATAAACCAAGTTAGCTAGTGGACATGGATACTAAACAGGTCATATCTATGAAATATTGCTTATATTCACTAAAAATCGTCTAATGGCACCCAAATTACAATGGAAATTACGTTCTGGGCCTTAAGGGGTTAAATGTACACACATAAAAAATATAGGAAATAATATCGAAGGAACTTACAAAAGGAAGGGCAGCATAAGAGGCAATAACAAGGACACGTAAGTCTGCAGCCAGCGCCAGTCCCTCTCCAGATATGCCAAGAGACCCCATAGCATGGTTCCTACTGACCATGAACTCACTGTTACCAGCCCAGCTGTCGACCTCCACTTTATTTCCGTTACCTCCATCACTGCCAGATAAACAAAGAGGGAGAATAAAACTTTAACCGATCATCTTGTAAACATTCATGCAGGGAAGACCTAACTCCCATTCCCATGCAGTAACCACAAGGGAGAAAAGTGGTATTTGGCCTCCAGTATCGATCATAGAATATCTTTATATTATATTATTTTATGAATAACTAATTCCAAATACGTCTTTTAACCCTTAGCCAATGGCGGTAGGTTCCGGTTTTGATGCAGCAGGTTTGTTTTCTTGTTGAACTGCGAAACAAGAACATCTACATATTTTCTTACAACGCATTCATGTAGCATTCAACCATATGGATAGTATAGACCATGGGTTTTCAACCTGGGGTACGCGTACCCCAGGGGGTACGTAAGGGGTCTGTCAGGGGGTACGCCCTTCTCCACGGGTCGTTAGTGGGTACGGCCTGATACGTGCTTCAGGCCGTGTGAGCAGTGTTGCCACTCAAAAATTTCATATTTCCCAAGACTAACCCCTGAAAATCATAAGATGGGCCAAAATATCCCAAGGTTTACAATAAATGTAAAATAACACTAAGAATCTTGAATTAAGTGTACATTTCACCTAGAAATTGAAGTAGTATTGGAGAAATCATGTTAAATTTACAAAAAAAGAAGAAAAAAAAGAGGCAGTTATGATAAGAACTGCGCAACATTTCGGTCTGGTATGAAGGTAGAGATTTATGGCATGGGGAAGGCCATGGGGGACAGCGAGAGATAGGGCAGTGGGAGGGGTAGGCGCTTTAATCGGCCAAGGGAAGGGATAGGGATTGGATGGACAAATGGAATGACAAATAAGGGAGTGGAGGGGTAATGGATGGGCTGTGGGAGCGGATGGAGCGAGAGAGGGGCTTTTTGGGGGGAAGGAGTAGGGATTGGTTGTGCAACACGAGGTGGGAGGTAAGGGATAAGAGCAGTAAGGGAGGGGATGTGGGAGTGGATGGACGGAGGAGGGGCCTTAAAATCCCAAGATATCTAGCTCTTTTCAATAAAAATCCCAAGATCCCAAGACGGCATCCAGAATCCCAAGATCTTGGGAAAAATCCCATGGAGTGGCAACCCTGCGTGTGAGTGTGACTGACCACCCGCTGACTTGTACGAGTATTGGACAGGGATAGAGACGCAAACTGTTGTCAGGTACACGCCACCACTCTCCAGTCGGGAACTGTTGCTGGCTGGGCCAGGTTGGTCTCTCTGTGGCTACTTTTTTACTGAAACATTACATAGGCCTATAGGGAATGTTCTGTCGATTTCAGTAACACTGCTATCGCAAAAAGTTTGGCATAACTAAGGATAAAACTGATGTGTCCCAGACTCGTTACAAAAGTTTGATTAAATAGAACACTACTGTTTTTTGTATGTGCGAAGTGGTGCTGTGTGACGGCAGCGATACATGGTGTAAAATAATCTTGTATAGTGTGGCATGATGTGGTTCGGTGTGATGTGAGTTGTGATGTGGCTAGGTTTGTGATGTGTGGTGCGGTGTGGAGTATGGTGTGACGTGGTGAGATGTGTGGCGTGGTGTGGCAGGTGTAAGGTGGGGAATGGTATGTTAATGTGTGTTGTTATGTATCGTAATTTTTTGTTTGAAGTTAGCTAAAGGAAAAAATAGACTAATATTCGTGTCTGTATGCACGTTTATGTCGTCTGGTTGGGTGTGTCATGAGTATGTGCGCATTTTTATACTATAAGTTTAGATTATTATCATATTGCATACGAAACAATGCAACACTTCGTTTTAATTGTGTGTGTATGTGTGTGTGTTTGTGTGGTGATGGCACGTGCTTGCTGACGAGGGTGTGACAGTGTGCAGAAGTGAGCTGAACAAGTGAGTGAGTGAGGGAGTCAGTGACCGAGTGGGCTAGAGTGCGAGTGTTTCATTGTTAGTGGTCTGTTTTTGTGCAGTTTTACATAATACGAGTACTTTATATGTGATAACTTGTGCGATTTCACGAGCTTTTACAGCATTTTTTTCTGAATTTCTAATAACATGAGCGGTGTGGGCTTTTCAGGAGTGGCTTTTTTATGTTACAGCAAACTTCTGTAAATATATTCACGTCCCATATTTTTAATTTACTCTTCAATTTCTAGCGTTAACATTTTGGGTACTTTTTTCCATTACACTGCTTAATTAATGTTTTTTCAGAAATGCTTCTTAATTAATATATTGCAATTTATTATATGCGAAAGCTCCTTAGAATACGTATAATTTGTGTTGCAGACTATAGCAGCGCAGTTGAAATGGAGGCTCAGAAGAAAAAGAGACGTTACAGTGAGGAGTACATGAAGTTTGGGTTCACAGTCATCATTAAAGATGTACCTTAATGATCGGAACTAAATATAAACTAAAGATGGAACTGAAATGCCTCAGTGTGTCATCTGTGCAAAAGTACTGTCTCCCGGTGCCATGAAACCAAGCTTGCTCCAGCGACATTTGCACGGTTGTCACCCAGAGCTGAAAGGAAAAGATGTGGACTACTTTAGGCGCAGAGAAAACATGCTAACCCGCTCAAAAGTGGATCACTCAGGGAGCTTTCATCAGTCAAATAGAGCCGCTCTCCATGCTTCGTATGTAGTTTCACTGAAAATTGCTCAGCAGAAAAAACCTCATTCCATTGGGGAGACGCTGATCCTGCCATGTACCAAAGACATAGTAAAAATTATGCTGGGGGAACAATATGCTAAAAAGCTTGACACCCTGCCGTTGTCAGATAACACTGTCCAGCGACGTATCTCTGACATGTCCACAGATATCAAAGACCAGGTGGTTTCTGAGATGAAAACAGCCCCCTTAGGAATATTTTCTCTCCAGTTGGATGAAACGACAGACGTGGCTAACTGTGCTCAGTTGCTGGCATTCACGAGGTACATCAAAGATAACAATTTTAAGGAAGAATTTCTTTTTTGTCATCCTCTTGAAGCTTCAACTACGGGAGCAGATATATTTGAACTTGTCAATTCTTTCTTTGAATCTGAGGGACTAGAGTGGAAAAATTTATGTGGCTGCACAACAGATGGAGCTCCTGCCATGCTAGGCAGTCAGTCAGGATTTAAGACAAGAATTACAGCTGTTAACAGTAAGGCAAAACACATGCACTGCATGATACACAGGCAAGCTTTAGCATCCAAGACACTGCCTACTGAGCTGAAAGAGGTGCTTGATACCACAGTAAAGATGGTCAACTTCGTAAAGTCAAGTGCTCTGAATACTAGATTATTTAGACTTCTCTGTTCAGATTTAGATTCCGGTCATGAAACACTCTTGTACCACACAGAGGTTCGATGGTTATCTCGTGGAAATATTGTCAAGAGAGTTTTTGAGCTGCAGCACGAACTGAAAGAGTTATTTAGCCGTAATAACAGGAAGGAATCTCAGATTTATCATGCAAAGCTGAATGATCCAAAGTGGGTTACTTACCTTGCCTATCTTGTTGACATATTTACACGCCTAAATATTATAAACAAGTCTTTGCAAGGAGCTGATGCTGTTGTCACTGACGCTGTTGACAAATTGAAGAGTTTTCTAATGAAACTAGAACTGTGGGAGACAAAAGTAAGGAAAGGAAATTTTGACATGTTTGAAACACTAGCTGACAGACAGGACACCTCTACTGTAGATCAGATGGCAAATTTAATAGTGGAGCATCTTTCCTCACTGCAAAATGAATTAAAGAGATACTTTCCAGATGTGTCTGAAGTTAATTTGAAGCTAATTAGAGACCCTTTCCATACAGATGTTGCTTCTGTTAATGATGTCATTCAGGAAGAGTTTATTGACTTCGTGAATGACTCCAGTGCTTATGATCTCTTTGAGAAAAAATCTTTAGTTAGGTTCTGGTGTGAAATAAGCAAGTCATATCCACATGTCGCAGAGGAGCCTCTTCGCTCTCTGTTACTTTTCCCATCAACATATTTGTGTGAAACTGGGTTTTCCAGCTTACTGGTCATAAAATCAAAACTAAGATCTCGACTGAATGTGGAAGCCGACCTTCGATGTGCTTTAGCTAAAACTGCTCCTCGGCTGACTAAACTAGTTGAGGAAAAGCAATTCCAGCCATCTCATTAATTCCCTTTACAGCAGATGTAATGATAACGTAGTCGTAGTGGTTTTTTTCCAGCTCTTTCCTTAACTGGTAACTGGTTATGGCATGACGGTTATGTAGTTAATTCACTTAAGTATTTACAAATATACACAAGGGAATGTTTTCTGTGGTTTTTTTCCACTTATCACAAAGAGAAAGGGGTACATGGCTGACATAAACAATACCCAAAAGGGTACGTGGGGAAAAAAAGGTTGAAAACCCCTGGTATAGACAGTTATTGTGCAAAATTCATGTCTCATAAGATATAAGAAAATATACCAGTCGATTGCGTTGCCATAACAGGCTTGTTCCTTTAGTAGGCCTACATACTGCCATACAGAAGATTGGTAAAATCGCATATTTCAAAGGGTTCTTTACGAAAATAGAATACCATTCGCGTAAGCAAGGCCACGAAACTATGGTGCCATGCCCTTGCAGACGGTGGCGACACCTCTCTAGTTCTTGTCATTAGCAGTAGGCGTCCGGTACGGATGCAGAGACAGGATGTAAAATAGCTCGGCGTAAGTCCTTCAATTTTTTAGAAATCAACAGATCCGCCACGCCTCAAATTACCCCAAAATTTAAAGACTTATACATCCGGCCAGAGCATTTTTTAAGCAAATCTTACTGGGCGACATTCCTTGGATATCCAGAAGGGTGGTAGTAGGCATACCTGTTAAACTACAGCTTTTTGGTATCATCTTCCCCATTTCATATGTTGTGTGACCCCTCCCCTCCCTTTCCATGCTGTGCTTATGAATCTTCCAGTGACACCAACAAATTTTCACTGCGCAAACAATCGACGGGGTATATATGGCGGCAAAAGATTATATAGACATTAAAAGAATCATATGCAGTAATAAGAAGCACTTATGGATCTTACACACACAGACATGATAAGCCATTGCATCCAGTAAGGATTTTATGAATAAATATTTTGTCGCCCAGTAGCTTAAAAATGTCCTCACTGGGCGACAGTTTTCCATCACTGGGAGACCTTTTGGTCGCCCAGTTAGCATGTTAAAAAATGCACTGCATCCGGCAGGCGTAGTCAGGGAGTATCTCAACCGAGAAAAGGCAGCCACTTGGTGGAAAATGGAGGTGCTAGAGCGATAAATTTACGACTTCTGCACCCAACTGAAGATATAACCTCCGCAAGATGTACGTACAGCATATGTAAGAAATTATATGTGCGCTACAATAATATTGATTGTGGTCCTTAACATATATTTTTTCACATAATGCTTATAGAACCTGTAGGCAGTATGACATCCAGGGCTCGGATAGTAGGCCCTGGAGGTTCACTAGGGCTGTAATGGTTGGCCCTCGCCCGTGATGGCGCAGGCAGGGTTTTTATGATGGCGCCTGTGATTAGAAGGTCATGCTGCCCCCGTGTCATTCGATGCACTCGCCGTCGAAGGTAGAGTTAATGGGCAGCATTTAGGGGATCTTCGGCCACTCGACGATTGCTGAAACATTTTGGCACCCCTCGGGGATCGAATTTAGCAGACCGAGCACGCCATTTGCAGGCGCTAACCACTCTCCCACACCTCCCCGTTAGTAGCAACACAGTTAGTTGCTGCCCACCATATTAAACAAATTGACAGAATTACATTGTTAAGAAAGTGTAGTTTTAAAAGACCATGCATCGTTTTAATACTTTCGATATTTATGAGCAATAAATTATATTATTTGTGTCTTTCATTTGATGTGACTCTTTCACAGATGGAAGCCTTGCTAAGCCAGAAATATAACACTCCGTGTTTTTCAACATTTTTTATGCTTTCTTATTCTACAATATAGTACATTAAACTTATTTGACCAGCTATATATCATTCAATGCTTATTTTTGAATGGTAATATTAGAACATCATTAGCTTTGGGTTGTCCTTCAGAGAGAGACGTGCCCTCAACACAATGCTCGGGAGACATTATATATCCTACCCAAGATCAATAGACAAGATCAATAGACTTTTAAAAGGTCCCTCCACGGCTAAACTAAAATTTTCCTCTGGTGCACGTGACGTCAGATACAGTCCGGAGGTCAGCCCCGCTCCAAAACACTGAAAACAGGTCACCAGTCTTGAATGAACACTCGCACAGACCATATCTTCTGTGCTCCGTTTTCTATGCATGTTCACGGTTCTGTGGTGAGGATTTTTTCCCTTTTAAAATTTTTCTTTCTACAGGAGCATAGTACACTACATAGTACGTCATAATGATAATTTTTGGATAGTGGAAAGAGGAGGTAGAAGGGAGTGGCCTGCCAGCAAGCAAGAGAGAGCAGGTGTGTGTAGGGCAGGGCAGGACGGTGTGGGTGTGTGGCGCCGTGCCGGGGATTCTCTCTCTCTCTCTCTCTCTCTCTCTCTCTCTCCTCTCTCTCTCTCTCTCTCTTTCTCTCTCCTCTCTCTCTCTCTCTCTCTCTCTCCTCTCTCTCTCTCTCTCTCTCTCCTCTCTCTCTCTCTCTCTCTCTCTCCTCTCTCTCTCCTCTCTCTCTCTCTCTCTCTCCTCTCTCTCTCTCTCTCTCTCTCTCTCTCTCTCTCCTCTCTCTCTCTCTCTCTTCTTCTCTCTCTCTCTCTCTCTCTCTCTCTCTCTCTCTTCTCTCTCCTCTCTCTCTCTCTCTCTCTCTCTTCTCTCTCTCCTCTCTCTCTCTCTCTCTCTCTCTCTCTCTCTCTCTCTTCTCTCTCTCTCTCTCCTCTCTCTCTCTCTCTCTCTCTCTCTCTCTCTCTCTCTCTCTCTCTCTCTCCTCTCTTCTCTCTCTCTCTCCTCTCTCTCTCTCTCTCTCTCTCTCTCTCTCTCTCTCTCTCTCCACTAAAATTGGTACAGAGTCAAAGGTTTTTGTAAACCTACACAGATACACTAGAGGTAAACATTTTGTTCTATGCCAACAATTACATTGCAGTCATTTTCATATGATAGTTGGCCATTAACAACCTCTCCCAAACCAAACTCATTTTCTTTAGCTTCCTTAATAGGAATGGGAATGATAATAATACTAATAAACATTATATAAATAACAATGATAATAATGATAATAATAGTAGTATTAATAATCATATTCTCATAGTGGAAAGAGGAGGTAAAAGGGAGTGGCATGGAGAGTAAAAGAGCCGTAAGTAGGGAGAGCAGGTGTGAGTGAGGTCAGGTCAGGGCAGGCTGCCGCGGCCACAGGTGGGTGTAGGTGGGTGGGGGATTATCCTCGTGAGGCTCGGGGCATATTTTAGAATAGGCCACGATACAAAATCGTCGTTTTCTCGTCGTTTTCTCGCACGACTGTAACTGACGTCACTAAGCTGCGCGTGGTTTAACCTATAGTGTGTATTAATCTTGATCCTACCTAGGAAGGAGAAGTATAGCGATCCCCGAACAGAACACAGAAACCCGCCTTGAAGAGACATGCTCCACAAATTTAGTTTAGAAATGTTTTGTTTAACCATGTGAGCGATGTATATTTCATTATTTCTGCGAAATATGTTTTTCTTCAATATAGGAAATGGATTACTCATGCTGTTGCACAGGGGCGTAGTTAGGCCTGGGCATTGGGGGCTGTAACCCCCAATGTTTTATGAATAGCCTCGGATCTCAAATACCTGTTATTTTTTTTTATTTTTTTTTTCTCGCAAAAATAAGATAAGCTCTGACTGGGGTCAACATAAAATTATAGTAAAAAACAAGATATTTGGTTAGATATTACACACTATAGGCGTATTTTGTAGTGTCCTTCTGGAGTAAAATTATACTTATTTAAGCTCCGCCCCTGCTTGCCATCACAAAATACGATTGTAGCGCTGCCAAAGCTCTTTCTTGATGTTGCCGAGAGTAAAAGTGTCGTACACTTCATTACCTCTTACAGAGGCTCAAGGAATATCGTTAAGGTTGACATTATTGAAGGCACAGCAAAGAGTAGTAGCGTGATTGTCTGTATTACACATCGATATCTAATTGTTTTGAGCTCTTAGAATGGCCTAGCATTGTTTTCTAACTCTATAGATGGACTTTATATTAAACTGAAATGTTTAGGGCGCTATGAAACTGTTATTTGAATATCTATTTGCTACACAGCCATTTCACGATGTGCGTCGAGGATGTTTAATGCTTTCATGGACCTGTAGCCTACGTATGTAGGCTACGTGTACCTACATCTACGTTTCACGAATTATTCTTTGCCTAAACCTAGATGAATGCTGGTTGTGATTCATCCTCCAGTGCATCTCCCCCGTTTAACATCCATGGGCGGGTGTGTGGTGGGCGGGTGTGTGATGGACGTGTGGTGGGTGGGTGTGTGGTGGGCGGATGTATGATGGGCGTGTGGTGGGTGGGTGTGTGGTGGGCGGATGGGTGGTGGGTGGGTGTGTGGTGGGCGGATGTGTGATGGGCGTGTGGTGGGTGGTGTGTGTGGGCGGATGTATGATGGGCGTGTGGTGGGTGGGTGTGTGGTGGGCGGATGGGTGATGGGCGTGTGGTGGGTGGGTGTGTGGTGGGCGGATGTGTGGTGGGTGGGTGTGTGGTGGGTGTGTGGTGGGTGGATGGGTGATGGGCGTGTGGTGGGTGTGTGTGTGGTGGGCGGGTGGTGGGCGGATGGGTGATGGGCGTGTGGTGGGTGGGCGGGTGGTGGTGGTGGGTGTGTGGTGGCCCGTGGGTTACACACAGAGACCCTTCCTACGCGTGTTGGAGATGAATCAACTGATGAAATGTTCGTATTCGTGCCCTGCGATAGGTTCTCTAAAAGGCTTTCTTTTGTGTGATATAACATATATACCAAATTTATACATTTCTATTGCAAATGTAATAGCACTCATGAATATATTTAAGTATTTGACTATACTATAGCAATAATACACCAGTTTTGGTGCTAAGCCAGCAAGCATCAACGAAGATTCGGACACATTGAAAAATTCGAGGGATTGGGAAATTTGTTCCCAGACGTCGCTGGAGAATTTTAATATTTGTGACTTCTTACCTGTTAAGAGTCACCTACTCTACTCCTTACTACTCCTTACCTACTATTAATTAAATACAGTATCCTTTGCATGTCGTGCGCATGTAATGAATGTTGAATTGGATGAGAATTAAAGGAAAAGAGAAACATTTACGGGAGGAGTTTTGATAAGATTTTCTCATGCGCGCGATCTGATTGGCCAGGCTCTTGAAACCACCACCCACACCCACCACTGTATAATTTTTCAGGAAAAGAGTAAAATATCGCTGCCGAAGTGTATCTGCTCAGTTTTCTATGCACGCAAAAGAGTAAAATATAAGTGGGCGGAGCTTAAATAAGTAAAATTTTACTTCCAAGGGCATGGACAAAATACGCCTCAAGCCTAGTGTGTAAATTATATCTTAATTTCATGTTTTGAAAGTTATCCTAAGCAAATTACCGGAGCCTTTTGCTAGAGCACAGTGTCTCACATCTTATATTCATTATGCACATCAATAAATAGAAAATTATCCTGTAAAAATTTAAAGATCTCTTGGCTGGGCTAAGCCCCCAATGTTTCAAGACCCTTAATACGCCCCTGCTGTTGCACTTATCTGTTCATTCATTCATTTATGTATTTCTTTGTTGATGTGATTCTTTTTTTTAAAGAAGGGTGTATTTCTTTGAGTCGGGAATTTCAAACGCATTTCGTGGTGGATCTCGGCATCTGTGTCAGCCACTAACATTTACTAAACGTTAGTACAATTCATATTGCTTACCCAATATATATGCTGTGGTCAGAGAAGAGGGCTGCATTATGCCAAGTAGGAAACGGAAAGCGAGCAGGAATTCCAGTGAAGGTAGCCACGGGGAGATGAGAGCCAATACCGTGAAGGATGTTATCGAGATGGCGATCATCCTCAGCCGTCCGTAACTATGAGCGAGGAAAAGAACATTGGAAAGCTTTAATGAATCACAGACGGGATCTAGATCAACCACACACACACAAATGAAGAAAAAGTCAACAACTCACCGGTCAGCAGGAAAGTATGAAGAGCGCTTCCCACCATAACACACTCATAAAGACTGCTCTGATGAACAACCGAAGATACCGTCGCTCGCACACCAAACTGAACTAAAGGAAAGATGCAGATGTCAAGGTGAATTCCACGACAGCTTCATGTGATCCGGCAAATGGTCCGCAACTATTGGTTTCGTCTCCTGACGATAATATGCTTACCCAACATATAATCATCCGTTTCACGCTGAAAAAACTACCTTCCTTACGCCACAGCCTAGCTACCTAATCCAAAGTCACCATTCCCGCGCAAAATCATTTGGGCCAGATTGTTAAATGTCACCTTTCCCTTCCATGCCGGCACGCACGACGAGTTCTTGCGCTACACCGGGAAGCCATGTAACGTCGAATCCTCCGCGGCTTTCCCTCGTGTAGTCCCGTCACGGTAAGGTTGTAGGTCGAGGAGTAATATGCCGCGTATGGGCGCTACGCGACCTTCATTACTCAATGAGGTTTGTTTATATTGTATACAGCACAGCAGAGTCTAGACAAGAACAAGAGTCCAGTCATTTTCATCCGATTATTAGCAGGTAAGACCCATCTCTTGACTTTGTTACTTTTAGCTGTGTATTAAGAAGTATCTTGCGCATACTATAAAGCGTGCAATATGCTCTGCTTCGAGAGTAGGCCGGAAAAGAAAGAAAAGCAGTGTGGAACAAACCTGTGCAGCCTCCAAGGCATTTCAAACTCCTTGTTCTTATGTATTTGGCTAGAACACGCTTCTTCTGTAGCAGGAAAACATTCTGCCACTTGCTCTGAGTTGTAGTGAGCGCAATGTGGCAAAGATTGGTTTATAATGTTGCATGTGGATGCGTTGTGGAGAGCCAGACGCTGGTATTATTTCGTTTAGTGCAGCCTCACAGATATAATCACTACATAATTAATTGTGTAGATCTCGTCTTCTGAGCTATTTCCATTACACCTCATGGGTACCTGGAACTGTCACCGATAGGAATTGTCGCGAGTCGGCGAAGGTTCCAATTTTTCATGTCGGCGCGTATCCAATTTTCACGTCGGCGCGTTTTCCTATTTTGGGCGACAGTTACAGCTCTGATTTATATTACGTACCCAATATGTTAAAATGGACGAGGCCTGCCGCGGTAATTTCTGGTGCCTGTAATTATCCGGTGTATACCCAAGCCAGCCGCCTACGGGCCAATATAAGTAACTGTTTTAGGGGGTATAGTGAGGTTAGTTTAGTAACCTTTTTTAGGGGGTCTATCGGTAGGGTAGGTTAGTAACTTATAGTGAGGTTAGGTCTAGTAATTTTTGGGTTGTTACTAGTGAGGTAGGTTAGAACTTTAGAGTTATAGTGAGGTTAGGTTAGTAATTAAGGGTTATCGTGAGTTAGGTAGTAAACTTTTTAGGGGTTATAGTGGGTTAGGTTAGAGTAACTTTAAAAGGGGGGTTATAGTTGAGGGGTTAGGTTAGACTTATGCGTGAGGTAAGGTTAGTAAAATTTTTAGGGTATATTGAGGTTAGGTTAGAACTTTTAGTGGGTTATAGTGAGTAGGAAAGTTAGTAACTTTTAGGGTTATAGTGATGTTAGGTTAGAACTTTTAGGGATTATAGTGAGGTTAGGTTAGTAAACTTTTAGTTTTATAGTGAGGTTAGTTAGTAAATTATAGTGAGGTTTAGGTTCGTAACTTTAGGGTTATTAGGAGTTTTAGGGGAGTAACTTTTAGGTTTAGTTAGGTTAGGAGTAATCTTAGGTTTATATGAGGGTAGGTTAGTACTTTTAGGGTGGTTATAGTGAGGTCAGGTAGTAATTTTAGGGGTTATAGTGAGGTTAGGTTAGTAACTGAGAATATCTTAGTTTAACATATAGTTATATATTTAAAACATAAAACGTACAATAAACAGCATACGCATTAACACTAGTTTGTCCGCGCCACTGCCCCCTATTATAGTGGATATACGGGCGGCGCATGGGTGGCGACCATTTATATGCGAAGATTGTGCCTTTGCAAATGCTGTTATAGTTCCCAGAAACCTGTTAAAAGTTATCTGACATTTCATCGCCAAATCCCTAATGTCCGCGTTTCATTGACAATAAGTATCTCATCCGGGAAATCACTAACACTTGGTTAAGAAATAAAGTCAGTATCACGAAACCAGAGGGAAGTGACGTAATTGTACGAAAAACAAGTTGCCAGCCACACATTTGCCAGCCCACACGCAGCCGCTAAATGGTTCCGTTCTGACCAGAACTTACGAGAGGATTATTACGCTAACCTGCAAACGTACAGGGAGTTTCGTACACAAGGGTTTCGTACCCAGGTGTTGTTAAAAAAAAAACTTTTTGGTTTAAGGGGTAAAGAAACCGTAGAGTTGTACCGTACCTGATTTGATTTTTCCGTACATTTGGTGACGTTTCATACTCTTAGTGCTAAGTTGCTCTAATTTCAAAAGCAAGCAGTCTTAGCGAGAGCTTTTGTCCAATTTATACCAGCATATTTAATAATCTGTACTGATTTAGTAACCTTTTTTGATGTTACGACTCTACTAGGTATACGAAACACCTGATGTACAAAACTGACTGACACCTTCCCCAAATGGAGGACTGCCCCCCCGAGTCTCACGGAGATTATTACTAACCTAACCTCCTAAAGTGTTGTGGTCCTTTCGGATGGGGAGGGCTGGTATGTGTGCGTCGCTTAGACAAAACTGCATCATTTCTTAATAAAACTTATGTATAAACCAGTGTTAAAGGGTACGTGAAGGAATTAATACTGCACAGTATACTGTGAGGCAAAAAATATAATAGAGAAAAAAGAAGTGTAACGGCCGTAGAGACCCCGTAGTTCTTGTCCATTATAACCTCCAATAATACTAGGTAGTACATGTATCCACTTTTAACAGTGTTCTACATTCAGGGATTATATGACCAGCAACAGCTTGAACAGTTATGTTTTGCGAAGTCGGCTAGTTTTACCAATGTACTCGGTTAGACCGTTAGTGACAAGCGAGGGAGTAAGGGGGGGGCGCAGCCCCACAGAGTTAGGTCAGGATACGTACCAATGTCAAAACTTTAATTTTTATTTTGGAACAAACATTCAAACTGTCGTTGCAATAATAAAAGTTTTTTATTGCCTTGTCATGTTTATTCATCAAGTGGAACTGTCGCCAAAAGTCAATGTAGCGAAAGTTCTCGGTTAGGTTTCTGCGAGAATTCTATCGGCGACAGTCCATAAAGGTGAGGAAGTGAAAGGCGCGCCTCTGAGCTGGCTGCGATTCGTTTGGAGGAACCGGGCGATGCCAACAAGATTCGCGGAATCTAACGTAATAAATCAAGAAAACATGCCTAGACTAGGTTTATGTTGGTTTATGCCTGGATCCTCCAGCTGATCGTCACTCAGGCAATGTCAATAAGCCATTTCACTGATTTCCAGAAGTGGTAACTAAACACACTCCGTGCGTAACCAATATATGTGGTCATCCTAACGGTAGTAAACGAGATATGGCAAGTTAATAAAAATTAATCTTACCCAAATTGTAATATGGTGTGAACAGTGATCAATTACCATAAAATTTTTGTTATATGGACGGTATAGGTACTGAATTATACTGTCGGTGATTTAATGTTACTTTCTACCTTTTTTTCACAACAAATCATAGAATCGTGGAAGCATTAGAGGGAACGGACCGGCCGGACCAGCCCCCATTTCTGCGCAGAACGCATCTATGGTTGGCATGGACCCGGAGGCCTTGTACGACGGTGTGAGCATATGCCCACTATGACAGAAAAGGACCAAGGATGTACGCAAGATCAACGAGGAGGGAAGGCATAATCTTGTAGACTACAAATATAAAGATATGCTGATAGATTGAGGAATCAAAAATAAAGCCGCGAAACGTCCACAAGGGAAAAAACGGAAATAGTAAATAAACGGTAACATGGGTACACAGCAGAAGTGTTCTTAGTCACACGATTTTTCCGGGTGCAAATGATTAAGGTGGATTTTGGATCAAGGCTATATAATGTAATGGTTTGATAGAATGCGTACATCAACTACACATAGGGAAAGGTCGGGGCTACATTGCAAAAAAGTAATAGGAACTACCAAGTGTAGGTCTCGCGGCTATTGTAGCTTCTTCTTTCCTATTTTTTTATGTAAGGAAAAGAAAAAGTAAAACTATATGCTGCCTCATATATTTTCATTTACACATGATTATATAGATGATTTATACAGAAAAATACATAATCATCCATCTGGTGGTAGCTGACTGTATATCGACAGTGCTTTATCAATAAAAAGATTAGTTTAAATTTCATCTGAAAAGTTACCACCAGTCACAGATTAACGATCAAATAGGAATGTGATTACCTAATTGATCTGTGCACCCAACAATTGGAAAAAAGCAAAGAAGTTATCATACAACAAGTCATGAAATTAGCTAGAAAGAAAAAATAAGTAAGTAAGGAATTAAAACATAACGGAAAAAAGGAAAAAACTGCCCGGACTCAGAGGTCATATGGCACTATGCAAAGCATATAAATAAAGGGGAGGGGTATAGAGAACCTCTGTGCCTGGGAATGGGTGGGAGGAAAATATGATAAAATCTCATATATGATCCTGTGATGATGCCTCGTATCGGCTCTAAAAAGAATCCCTGATGACTGTTTGTCGTTTCAATCTACTTGAAGATTTCACGTAACTGTAACCGCACCCCATTATCATGGTCAGGTAAATTGATGTTGAGGCCGGCCCCATCTTGAGGCAAAACAGTCTAGTTTTAACACTATGTTGGCAGACCATACATGCAACAATCATAGCTTGGTAGTTTCTAGATCTGTTCTTACCTTCTCCCTACATATCAAATCTCCTTTTCAAAAATACCAAATGCACGTTCAATGGTATTCTGGTTTGGGACATGACTGGTTATATGCTGTTCTCGTGTGCATTACCTTGATATGACACTGCAGTAACAGATATTCTTATCTCAAGGAGTATCCACGATCGCCAAGTAGGTGCTACCTAGGATTTTATTATTCTAACTCACCGTTAGGAGCTACTATTTCCAAAATCTTTACTGTCGATGGGACACTCCCAGGCCAACGGGCAATAACATTTGGAACAGTAGATTTGGCCACACACAGCTTGAACTTAAGAGAAAAAAATAACCTTTCCTGCAACGAAAACACCCTGAAATTTGCAACCGACGGTTTCAATACTACAGGCAATGTGCGTACAGTCGATTGCTCCTAAACACTAGGCTATCCCACTGATGTTCACTAAAATCTTGTGAATAGTTGGTCAGGTTTGGCCAGAAGGAGGATTAGATAATGTCTCCTGCTGGAGACTTTATTATGTCTGGAGACATATTCAGACATTCGCTGACTGTCGTTTGTGACACATCATGCAGTCACCTAATGTCCGTTGGTGATATCCCGTTGCCATGCATCGTAGATCGCAATCAGGTTGGGAGGTATGGTGGAACAGGACATCCTGTTGGAGAGAGAAAATACATACCGCTAGCAAACCATCATGTAGCTAAACCAAACCAAAAACATACACTAGTTAATATGATCTCCACATCATGAAAGTAAGGGGGTTTTTTCTGGAGCTTACCAGTGGAAGTAAGATGCACTAGTAGTTTCAATATGCAGAGGGAATACATTTTCAATACGCATTGCAAAATTAAATTGTATTGAGTAGGAAAAAATTACCTCTCAAATCATTTGCGGGCAGGAAGATGATTCATAATTCCCAATGAGATCAGACATGGAAGCTTTTGGGCCTCTCGAATCGATCAAAATTCAGAATACTCATTGCTGTGAAGGGGTTCATCCGATCTGTAATGGTATTTTGGTCAATTAAAATTAGGTCTTTAATATGATTGACAATCATTCTTGAATACAGCATTTTTTGTCAAATATATACGTATATATCCAGTATTAATAATAGATAATAATATTAATATATATATAATACTATATTATATTATATATATATATATTATATATATATAATTATTATATCTTATATAAATTATATATATGATATATATATATATTATATATATAATATATATATAATATATATATATATATATATATTAAATATATATATATATATATACGTACACATACATAAATACATATGCCCAGGTGAATCCCTAAACAGTAAGATTTCTGAGAAAGGAAACTAGAAATATAATAAATCAACTGCAACACATTTGTACTGTAACAACTCTGCGACGTCGACGTCCACGTACGGCAATACCTGGCATCATCTCATTGATCCAGCTCAACTGATCCCAATAGTCGGGAAGTTGGCCATGTTCTGAGATATCGAACCAATAATACAAATGTAAACACAGTATGCTTCCTTTCTAAAACTTCCAACTAAGCCTAACCTAACTAACCTATGTCAGTGATAATGAAAGTATAAAAGCCCAACCTTGTAGCAAAACAGCAACCTTTGTATTTCATAGATGTCCTCAATGAGAGAGTGTGTATGATAAATAAATAACCGAGGTTATTTGAATTTAGGCTTAAGGGGTATGCGCACGGGGCGTTCATCAGATGTTTTGTTGAACCCAACTGGCATATTTAGACTCTTCGTCGAAACAATGACAAACACAATATAGAGCACGGAGGGGCACCAAAACTGCTTCACCAACACTAACCCAAAGATGAAGCGTTGACAGTGCATGCAGTGAGATGGGGATTTGTTATTGTTAATGTTTTAGATACGAGCTATGGTTGAAGAAAAGGTTAGTTATTATAAAGAGAACAAGCGACAGATGAAGATGCGTTCATATTGGCAAATGGGTGATAGTGGACATGAACTGCACAAGCGTACCCACCGTTACAATGTTTTGACATATTATTAACTTTGGCTAAGTATAATGTGGATATAATACACTTTCTGCAGTGCGTTGACGAAGCGAAGTTAGCGAATCAAATGGTGTGACGATGTGATGCCGGCCGCTGCTGGTGTTTGTCCCCACCAACCCTGTAGAATATGGCAATCAATCGCACCACATTAGATTCGCGTATTTTACCTAAATAACTCTACACAACATAACATAACCAAGCTATATTATATTAAAAAATATTATATGAAAGGAAAAAATTGCAGGTAACAGTGGCCGAGTATGCGCGGTCTCGCAGATGCAAACCTTTTTTTTTTTGACTCCCGTCCCGCATGCCGCTCGCAAGCACGTGTGGCCACCTTCGGCCCCGCCCTGCGCTGGAGAGGATTATTACCAAACCTTAACGAACATAACCTTCTAACGGGAGGGTCTTCCGACCCCTGACCTTCTGACGAGAATATTAACATACCGAAACTTAACCTCAGCTCCTAAAGGAATGTGCGAACGTGGAAAGGGTGTGTCTGTATGCTAGCACTATTAGACAAACTTTATAATTCTCAAATGATATGTTCTAAGGTTAACGCACGCAGAAAGGATTAATTAAAATGCACATTATACTAGCAAAAGTAATAAAATATGTCACATGGTAATCGGTGGTATGACTGCACAGTTCACGTCCACTATAAAACCCATTTAGCCAAAATGAGGTCTTCATCTGTCGCTGTTCTTTATAAGAAAATAACCTGTTCCACCAGTAGCTACGTATGCTAAAACATGAACAAACAATATCCATCTCAAATGCATGTCAAGCTTCATCTTTGGGTCAGGGTTGGGAGAAGCGGTGGTATTAGGCATAAGTAAATATGCCTAATTAGCATATTGCTTCATTAGGCTAGGTAGCCAATTTTTTCCAGCATGTTTTCGGTCTACTCTACTAAGCAAATGACGGCCTCTAAACAACCTTTCAATTATGCACAACAAACAGGTAACTTCGTCAAGATAAACACAAAAAAAGGTAACGGTAAATATGCAATTTAGACCAATACTTCCGATGGACCAGTACTCGTCCTGACATAATTTGCGGGGGGGGGGCCAGCCACCCCCATTCACCCAGCAAGTTAATAAACTAAACAGGCATTGATTACGGTAACCAAACTCCAATCAATAAAAAATGAGATGGAAAAATACAGGAGTAAATCTCTGCGCAAGCATATTTTGCATTACTCTCAACAATGAGGCTTGCTTACACCACTGTTTATTACGCACAAAGGTTCATTTCGTCATTAAAAACAGTAAAAAGAAACATAAGTCAGGGAAATGTACTATCTACCTCTTAATGGGATGAAAAGTACAGAGGAAAATTTCAGCGCAAGCATATTTTGGAATACTATACTCTTCAATAATAAGGCTTGTACACCACTCTGTTTTATTACGCACAATAGGGTGTCATTCGTCATTAAACAGCTAAAGAGTAACATAAGTTCAGGGAAATGTGATTATCTTACCTCTTAATGGGATGAATAAGTACAGAGGAAATTCAGCGCAAGCAATATTTGGCATCTCTACTCTCAATAATAAGGCTTGTACACACACTCTGTTTATACTCCAAAGGTTCATTCGTCATTAAACAGACTAAAAGTAATAAAGTCGGGGAAATGTGACGCAGCTTACCTCTTAATGGGATGAAAAGGACAGAGAAATCCATCGCAGCGGAAGGGAATGGTGAAGACATGCGAGTTCTGTGCCTGATGTCTTCGTTGTTTACCTCACCGCGGTGCAGACGAGACTTCGCAGGCTAGAAACAGTTTGACGCTACCAAAGTACGGTGACGAGGACATTCTTCACGGAAGAGGAAATTTGACATCTGGCACTTTTTGGTCGTCCCCTAAACCTCTGATGTGACGGGGAGCGAACGCGGGAAGGTGTCAAAGTCCCACTTGGTACACGGAAAATCTCAGGCGCCAGTTGTTAGGTTTGACCGGTAGCGCATGACGAGCTGAAAATACTCGAAAATGTTATTGTAAATGCTAAGCTTGGTGGTCCACAATATCTCTTGCAACGGGTTCATGATTATGTCAAAATTGTACTGCACGTAAGAAAAAAAAAAAAAAATGCAACAAAAATGTCGCTCACTCAACTAGTGTAGAAGTAAGGTGTCCATGGTACGCTTGGAATTCTGGGCGCGGGTGTCGTTGTGAGGACGCCCCGGTGGTGTGGGAGAAAGTGAGGCGGAGGAGGACGAAAGTTGTGGTTGATCGGCGGTGAGACGGAAGGCTACAGCGAGGAATGTGAAGGAAGAACAAATGCAAGATGAAGGGAAGAGGAGTACGACAGCTGGGTATGTGGATAGGGGAGTGAAAGTGAAGGAACAACATAATTATCGGTATAATGATAAAAGAAAGAGAGAGAGAGAGAAAAAAAAATATGGTCGTATTATAAATACTACGTATCTTTACATTTTTCATGCTGTGAAACATTAAAGAAAATATAACAACAGTATAATTTTATAAGCAATTTCTATTCAGAAATATCTTCCTTAGACCACTGGAATACAGAATCTTATGGTTAACTGGGTGAGTTTGGGAGGCGATAGCAGAGTGGTTGCGTCTCCAAGTGGCGTTCTCGGGAAACGAGTTCGATCCGAAGGAAAACAAAATCTTTCGCACCGTCGAGGGGACTTAAGAACCACCCACATGCACTGACCATTAATCTACCCGATTGCGACGTGCATCGAGGACACAGGGGGGCGCAGAGCCTCTAAATCAGAGGCGTCACATAAAAAACGCCTGCGCCCACCACGAGAGAGGGCAAGCCACATCACAGCCATCAAGTTAACTCCAGAGTATACCATCCGATGTCCATGGGTAACCACTGCTAAGGCGCTATAGGCCTGAGTAAAAAGAAAAAAAACAAATCGAGATCTGTGGTGGTGCTTGTGGATAAAGTAGGATTTACAGGGATCATAAGGGCATAAACAAACATTTAGAAAACTCAAAACGAAAACTATGAAGAATGACATGTTAATAATTGTGGTGAACCTCTGGATTGCGCTTCTTTCTGAAGTGACCCTTTGTAGGGTTCGATGAAAATATTGGATGTGAACGTGTGTTGAAGCCTCCTCGTTATCTACACACTGGGGAGGTTGCCAAATAAAGAATTGAAGTTCAGGTAGAATCTGTATGATTAAGAGCACTTTGTATCTCTGCAGGGATGGCCCGAGGAGTAGGTAGTTGGGGGTTATTACAATACTTTTGGTAACTCAGAAAACAAGCATTGAAGGGGTAACCCCTCCACAGTGTATGGGGACCGTAACAGCGCCCCACGGAGCAAAGATGTGTCTGTCTGTATAATATTTCCAGTGTGTTTTACCTTAGATGGTCCACTTTGGGTTTACAATAGCCATTGAACGTGAAATGCCTGAGAACTTGTGTTAAGGCATAGGTGTGGGTATGATAAGTATGGGTGTGGCACATTGTATTGCCGGCTTTATCCAGTTGCATTACTGCTGGGTCCAGCTATTGTTTGAGAGGTCGGTAGCATTTTTTGAGAGGTAATTTAGTTTCATTTCATCTCTTATAAATAGATGGTAACATAATGGATTTTTATAGAGTTATGCTGTCAGTTTTATTCAATAGTAGAAACATGACTTGCTCATTACTATACACAGTCAGGGCAGAGGTAATGTATTTTAACTAGCTAGCTCCTACAGGTCATAGCAACTGGAAAACCCACGCCCGGCAGTGTCGGGGAGTGGCGTGCAATCAGCATGGGTTGTAAGCCCCACGGGTGGACCAGTGCGAGTTAAACATGGAGTTTTCCTTGGGGAAGGGTTTGGTGTATGACCGGAAGGTTGTACCTGAACCATTGGAGTTGCCTAATGCTTGTGTCGCTACGGTGCAGTAGTCCGCCGTTGGCATCCAGCTGGGTCTGGATCCAATCCTATAGATCGCTTGTCAACGTCGTGGACTACCCGGAGTTAAACCACTCACTCTTGGAGCTCTTGGGGCAGTACCGAGATGTCATTGCACTCCCGGTGAAGCTCTTGGTGCTACCGATAAAGCGGAGCATTACAGTCCAGGGACCAAACCGGTCTACATTCATGCTAACAGGCTACTTCACAGCCAACGGGCTGTAGTAGATACACATGTAGAGGAAATGTTGGAGCAAGGAGTTATTCAACATCATGCTCACCATGGAACACCCCTTTGTTCCTCGTCCCGAAAAAGGATGGAATCTTTCGCCCAAGTATAGACGTTCGGCGAGTGAAAACAGGTCTCAGAGGATGACAGGTATCCGTTCCCAGTCTTAAAAGATCTGCTCATGGCGTTAGGTCCGGGTAATATAGCTTTCATGCAGTAGCTAGGACTTTTGTCGAAGTACTGGCAGGTTCACGTACTACAGGGCACTTGAAATGCTTGAATATGACGGATACACAACAAATATATTACTTAACTAGGTGGATATATAATTATATCTATATTTTCCTCATGAATCGTGGGAATTATATGATTTTGTTTTTCTCCATCAAGGAACAACGAATAGGCGAAATGGATCAACGCTATTGACTCCTCCTCTCCATTGTCTGATGGTGTGCTCACCAAAGGGCATATTTTTTATCCAAGGCATTGTGCCTGATTTTCACCAAAGTCAATGTGTTTAAAAGAGTACATGGCATGGTATTGATACGAAGCTAAGTCTAATAGGGAAAGGGAAATAAATTAAATGAAATGCTGAACTGGATTGATACGTTCTCATGTAGCTCCATATATATATATATATATATATATATATATATATATATATATATATATATATATATATATATATATATATATATATATATAATATATATATATATATTATATATATATATATATGTATATATATATATGTATATATATATATATATATATATATATATATATATATTATATATATATATATATATATATAATAATAATAATTTGCACCTCAATAATGAAAAAAATTTAAAATAATCATTACCGAACCGAGGTAAACATCCATGTTAATGAAAGTGCTAAGTTCTATGCAAACTGTTGTGCTTACAAATATGTGGTAATCACACTATTAAACCTATTTATTTTGGAAAACTGCTCCTAATTGAAAATACTGTTCCATCTGTGAACATTTTAATTTCTGCTTGCATCTGAACACTGTAAAATACTATGATGAAATAACATGCACGTGCAGACAGAAGAATACCTACAGTAAGCGAAAGCAATGTAGTAGATGACATTCCACTTCCCGATTCCAATGTGAGCCAGGATAGTGTCGAAGTCTTCGTCCAAGGGAGCTTCCTCAAGGGACCTCTCACCTGCAGAATACAAACATTTAATGTAAGGAAGTTTTTGAATTGTTTACGGTAAAATATCATGGAATAGGTGTTACGATGATGAAAATATTTCATTGTGACAATGAACCAGTTTTAAACATAAAGTTAACGCGTTAAGACTTAGTGCGGTATGACCTATCGGTGGGTAGTAGCCTTCTCTGTTGTGGTGCGGTATGACCCACCGGTGGGTAGTAGCCTTCTCTGTTGTGGTGCGATATGACCTATCGGTGGGTAGTAGCCTTGTCTGTTGTGGTGCGATATGACCCACCGGTGGGTAGTAGCCTTCTCTGTTGTGGTGCGGTATGACCTATCGGTGGGTAGTAGCCTTCTCTGTTGTGGTGCGGTATGACCTATCGGTGGGTAGTAGCCTTGTCTGTTGTGGTGCGATATGACCTATCGGTGGGTAGTAGCCTTCTCTGTTGTGGTGCGGTATGACCTATCGGTGGGTAGTAGCCTTCTCTGTTGTGGTGCGATATGACCTATCGGTGGGTAGTAGCCTTCTCTGTTGTGGTGCGGTATGACCTATCGGTGAGTAGTAGCCTTCTCTGTTGTGGTGCGATATGACCCACCGGTGGGTAGTAGCCTTCTCTGTTGTGGTGCGGGTATGACCTATCGGTGGGTAGTAGCCTTCTCTGTTGTGGTGCGGTATGACCTATCGGTGGGTAGTAGCCTTCTCTGTTGTAGTGCGATATGACCTATCGGTGGGTAGTAGCCTTGTCTGTTGTGGTGCGATATGACCTATCGGTGGGTAGTAGCCTTCTCTGTTGTGGTGCGGTATGACCTATCGGTGGGTAGTAGCCTTCTCTGTTGTGGTGCGATATGACCTATCGGTGGGTAGTAGCCTTCTCTGTTGTGGTGCGGTATGACCTATCGGTGGGTAGTAGCCTTCTCTGTTGTGGTGCATATGACCCACCGGTGGGTAGTAGCCTTCTCTGTTGTGGTGCGGTATGACCTATCGGTGGGTAGTAGCCTTCTCTGTTGTGGTGCGGTTTGACCTATCGGTGGGTAGTAGCCTTCTCTGTTGTGGTGCGGTATGACCTATCGGTGGGTAGTAGCCTTCTCTGTTGTGGTGCGGTATGACCTATCGGTGGGTAGTAGCCTTCTCTGTTGTGGTGCGGTATGACCTATCGGTGGGTAGTAGCCTTCTCTGTTGTGGTGCGGTATGACCTATCGGTGGGTGGGTAGTAGGCAGTAGCCTACTCTGTTGTGGTGCGGTATGACCCACCGGTGGGTAGTAGCCTTCTCTGTTGTGGTGCAGTATGACCTATCGGTGGGTAGTAGCCTTCTCTGTTGTGGTGCGGTATGACCTATCGGTGGGTAGTAGCCTTCTCTGCTGTAGTGCGATATGACCTATCGGTGGGTAGTAGCCTTGTCTGTTGTGGTGCGATATGACCTATCGGTGGGTAGTAGCCTTCTCTGTTGTGGTACGGTATGACCTATCGGTGGGTAGTAGCCTTCTCTGTTGTGGTGCGATATGACCTATCGGTGGGTAGTAGCCTTCTCTGTTGTGGTGCGGTATGACCTATCGGTGGGTAGTAGCCTTCTCTATTGTGGTGCGATATGACCCACCGGTGGGTAGTAGCCTTCTCTGTTGTGGTGCGGTATGACCTATCGGTGGGTAGTAGCCTTCTCTGTTGTGGTGCGGTATGACCTATCGGTGGGTAGTAGCCTTCTCTGTTGTGGTGCGGTATGACCTATCGGTGGGTAGTAGCCTTCTCTGTTGTGGTGCGGTATGACCTATCGGTGGGTAGTAGCCTTCTCTGTTGTGGTGCGGTATGACCTATCGGTGGGTAGTAGCCTTCTCTGTTGTGGTGCGGTATGACCTATCGGTGGGTAGTAGCCTTCTCTGTTGTGGTGCGGTATGACCTATCGGTGGGTGGGTAGTAGGCAGTAGCCTACTCTGTTGTGGTGCGGTATGACCCACCGGTGGGTAGTAGCCTTCTCTGTTGTGGTGCAGTATGACCTATCGGTGGGTAGTAGCCTTCTCTGTTGTGGTGCGGTATAACCTATCGGTGGGTAGTAGCCTTTTCTGTTGTGGTGCGGTATAACCCACCGGTGGGTAGTAGCCTTCTCTGTTGTGGTGCGATATAACCTATCGGTGGGTAGTAGCCTTCTCTGTTGTGGTGCAATATGACCAGAGCTGGGCACTAAATACATTCAATCGATCAATCATTAGGGGCATACGCCGGGGGGCGCGTCGCCTCGCCCACCCTACGACGCCACTCCCGGGGGTCACCACGCGCGAGTTCCCATGCAGGCTCCTTTCCCATACCAAGCAGCTCTCGACAAGAAACATCAACTTGCCCCAGCCACGAGCCTTGTGGGCGCCCCCTTGGCCTCCTCCACGCCGGATTGTCTCTTACAGATACAACCCGATGGGAAGGATCGGTTTCAGGGTAGCGTGCCACATGCCCATATAGCCGAAGTTGGCGCTGACGGACTATGAAGGTAATAGGCCTCGATTCAGTCTCACGGTGCAATCGCTGATTTGACATGTAATCATCCCAGTGATACCCCATGATTCTGCGAAGACACTTATTACCAAAGGCATTGATTCGTCTCTTCAGTCACTATTTAGTGTCCATGTCTCACAACCATAGAGTAATACAGGGATCACAAGCGACTTGAAGATCCGGATCTTTGTCCTCCTGCACAAGTACCGACAACGCCAAATACTCCCGCTGAGCGAGTCCATAACACCGTGGGCTATGCCAATCCGCCGTAAGACTTCTTGACGTGACCCGCCGTCATTATGGACTGCGCTACCAAGGTATGTAAAACTTTCCAAGATCTCAATGTCCTCGCCACACGCATGAACAGACTCTACTGCTTCCTCTAGTAAGTCTCCAAATACCTGGACCTTGGTCTTAAGCCAGGAGACCTCAAGTCCCAAAGGCTTTGCCTCCTCGTGCAGCGCCTCGAGAGCCATCACCAGGACCTCCAGCGACTCAGCAAAGATTACTGCATCATCGGCAAAAACAAGATCAGTGATCTTGGTGTTGCCGACGGACGCTCCACAATCACTTTGATCTACAACCTTGTCCAATACCCAGTCCATACAAGCGTTGAAAAGTGATGGGGCAAGCACGCACCCTTGCCTCACTCCTATATTCACAGGAAAGAAGCTGGATACACCTGCCCCACACTTCACAGCACTCTCAGTCCCAGAATACAGACCAGTTATCAAATCAATAGTCCTTGCAGGAATCCCGCGAAGTCGCAGAAGATTCCAAAGTGACTCACGATGTACTGAGTCAAACGCCTTCTTGAGATCAACATATGTAATGCCCATTATTCGGGAGATGATAGTATGAGAATTATTATTATAAAATTCCCGAGTTATGTCTTGTAAGTAATTCTTTTTTTCAGTTTCACATATGACTCATCGTATTTCTTTCTTTCCGCCATCTTTTCTCATCAGTTTGGCCATCCTAGACGCCATTTTGTTTATCTTCTTTCGTTCTATCACCCGCCATGTCTTTCCTCGGTCTTCCATTCCCCCCCCCCCGATATGCCGTATGCGAGACACAATCCGTAGGATAATTATTCTGCGATCAGTGATAACTAATGATGTCAGATCTTTTTATCTTTTGCCAGCCATCTGGTCAGACCAAGAAACTCTCCCAGAGTCTTAACGTCTTTCAAAATAATCCCTATCGTTATCGGTTAGGGTCATATAGGGGCGTTGTAGTAAGGATACACGCTAAAATGAAAGCCCACCAAAATTCTAAGCAAGACTTCCATACCACCTCACTCTCAAATAGGTGTTCGGACTATCGACATTACATATAAAACCATCCTTCTTGGATATTAGATTAAAGATATTAAATTCTCCTACATCAAAGTAGCCAGTTTGTATTAGGGACGGCCTCTTCGGGGGTACGCGAGCTTTCATTACTTAAATAGTTGGTTCGGGATTATAAGTTGTTCATTTAAGGTCACGGTGAGACTTTCCAAACAAGTTCCTTTTTTTGGTGCGGGAAGCCCACGAGGCACGAGTCATTGTTCTCTCCGCGTTCTTGAAGGTAAGACATCTGCTCCTCACTCCGGGGTTTTTTCTCCCTTAGTATATTATATCTATATATTTCTATATAAATATATAGGTACAGTTCAGTGTCACTAAGGCATAGATGTTCCGCCCATCCTTATAAGTGTTATTAACGAGATTGTTCTCTCCGCGTTCTTGAAGGCTGGCGCATCTCCTCTTCCACGGCCACATGGTCTTACTGTAACACACACAACACTGTCTCGCCATATTCTTTCTCTACTAGATACCTATCTTCCATGTGTGATTTATAAATATTAAGTGGTATGTTACCTAGTGTAGGGCAATTCACTGAATAGAAATTCTAGTGAAGGAGATTTATGCTCATAAGAGCTTTATCTCATAACTTAGGAAAAATTCCTACGTCAGGGTGTGAAGTCGCATTTCTTATTTCCGAGTAGAGTTTTCTCGGTATAGTGTTAACCCTTATATGCTGAATATGATCTCAAGTGAGAGACTTGCCATGTCATTATGAATAAATAGGATATCATTTACAAATATAGTTCTTGTGTTATTATAAAAACCCAGGTGATTATTCTGAGTTGGGAAAATAATTCCTCACACTTCCAAAAGAGGCCAAGCCTTGTTTCGGTATAACCCCTCGTACCAACCACGACTACCAAGATCAATCTAATATTAATATTAATCTAACGTGCCCCGGGAGTAATCATAGTGAAATACTCGCCAGGGCTGGTGGCAGCAAATCCCTTAACCTAAACCTTATTATCCTTTCCCCTTAAGTACATCCCCCTTCTCAGTACTCTCCGCAGTGAGCCGTGGTCATACTATAATCATATAGTGAAGTCAGAAGACTAAGTTAAATCCTCCATTCAAGTTGTAATCATTTATCAAATCATCCCCAAATAATATCATTCAAGTAACGTTGACCAGTCATAAAACCCCCATACCAGTGACCCCCAATTTCTGTCAACACACATAGGCTGCAAGCATCCCCTGTCGAAACTCACGTCGGAGTTCCACCAGGAGACGTAGCGCTAGGAAACGGTCCGTTGTTGACTTACCAGGCGTGAACCCAGACTGCTGAGTTCTCTGATGCTTCACCAGATGACTGCGAATCCGTATCAGCAATAGATGGGCAAGCACCTTGCCTGGTACGCTGAACAGTGTAATACCGCGGTAATTGTTGCAGTCCTGACGGTTCCCTTTCCCTTTCCAGATAGGGACTACCAGCCCCCTTTTCCAGTCAGGAGGAATGGTACCTGATTGCCACACGGCAGTCAGGACAGCATGCAACCCGCGGATCATGGCCTCACCCCCAGCTTTGAGGAGCTCCGCACTGATATTACAAACACCAGCTGCCTTTCCACCCTTCAACTTTGCTACAGCCTCTCTGACTTCGTCAAGAGAGGGTGCGGTTTCGTCAATGGGAGGATCGGCATCCACTGCCTGTAACCCAGTGGGTGTTTAAATGTTTAAATACATTGAATGTATTTAAATACTAAATACTAACTAGGTAGACGTGCAGCTTTCTCCGTACAGAAGACATAAGTCAGAAACAGAAGTCTTAAGTGGAAAGCTGCATACCCAGGAATGGCCTTACATTAAGAAGGACTCCAGCACATATACTTTGATAAATGTATTATTGCCGACCCTGACCACACTCCATACAAGAGGCCATTTTAGCTCCGGGCAGCAAAGCTTGACCTCCCTGATGAGCTTGAGCTTCGGTGTTCACGCTGTCCTAGAAGTCGAGCTTGGCCACCTTAATGGCACCCATGAGGCAGCAAATGGCGTCCACACTTTCCGTGCTGCACTCTTGCGTCGCTCGAAGGGGATGCTTGCCACCTTGGACACGAAGAATGCCCGTTCCACCCTTGGTGGGCGGTTTTTTTTTTTGGTTTTTTTTTCGCACACTTCTCGGCCATCACAGAGGCATAGACAGTATATTGATGCATATATGAAGTCTGTGTGTTCAGCCATCTCGGAGGAGCTCAACCGGACAGACTACGCACACACACACACACATAGCTCTTCAATCGGGCTCTCCCCTATGCGGTTTC
Source organism: Chionoecetes opilio (assembly GCA_016584305.1). NCBI lineage: Eukaryota > Metazoa > Arthropoda > Malacostraca > Decapoda > Majidae > Chionoecetes > Chionoecetes opilio. The sequence goes on from JACEEZ010018126.1 coordinate 62,588, forward strand.
TGATCATACCTCAGGAAAGGCCCTCCGGGCCATTTATGTTGCTACACTACGGGCGTATTTAAATACATTTGTAAATACATTTTAAATACACAAATTTTAACATGTCCGAAAAAAATGAATTTCCTTAGGATTTCCTTAGATTTTGGGTTTCCTTAGAAATTTCCTTTTCAGGCCTAAATTTCCTTGAAATCAGGACATTTCCTTGCCAGTGGAAACACTCGTTCACTGTAACATCAGGGTTGCCAGATAGTTGGGCGGGTTTATCGCCAAATTATCTGATAAAAAAAGTATTATTTTTTATATTATATGTATTTAAATACAATGTTTTTAAATACTCATAAAAGTATTTAAATACTGTTTTTAAATACATGACAACCAATGTATTTACAAATACATTTCTAAATACACAAATGTATTTAAATACGTATTTAAATAAAATTGTATTTAAATACTGCCCAGCTCTGGATATGACCTATCGGTGGGTAGTAGCCTTCTCTGTTGTGGTGCGATATGACCCACCGGTGGGTAGTGGCCTTCTCTGTTGTGGTGCCGTATGACCCACCGGTGGGTCGCATACATTTACTTTTTTTTCCAGTAATATGAAAGTGTAGTTAATTTTTGCCATTGCAGTAATGCTAGGTAGTAGAAAAATTGGGATGAATGCATAAATGTTGAATCTATTTTATATTAAAATTTTAGTGCATAATTTTGGTTAAAATTGCATATACTTTTTTTAAGTTTTTATTTACCAAATAATCATAAGGATTGTAGATATTCTCTTACACAATCCATACAGATGTTTGCAATACATAATAAACATTATCCTGAGACGATACTGAACAGGAACTAAAATTATCCAGGAATGGCCCGGAAGGCCATTCCTAAGGTATGATCAGAAACCGCATAGGGTAGAGCCCGATTGAAGAGCTATGTGTGTGTCTGTGCGTAGTCTGTCCGGTTGAACTCCTCCGAGATGGCTGAACACACAGACTTCATATATGCATCAATATACTGTCTGCCTCTGTGATGGCCGAGAAGTGTGCGAAAAAAAACGAGAAAAAAAACCGCCCATCAAGGGAGGAACGGGCATTCTTCGTGTCCAAGGTGGCAAGCATCCCCTTCGAGCGACGCAAGAGTGCAGCACGGAAAGTGTGGACGCCATTCGCTGCCTCATGGGTGCCATTAAGGTGGCCAAGCTCGACTTCTAGGACAGCGTGAACACCGAAGCTCAAGCTCATCAGGGAGGTCAAGCTTTGCTGCCCGGAGCTAAAATGGCCTCTTGTATGGAGTGTGGTCAGGGTCGGCAATAATACATTTATCAAAGTATATGTGCTGGAGTCCTTCTTAATGTAAGGCCATTCCTGGGTATGCAGCTTTCCACTTAAGACTTCTGTTTCTGACTTCTGTCTTCTGTATGGAGAAAGCTGCACGTCTACCTAGTTACTAGGCTGTATGACCAAATTTTTTTAATTTTCAATAAAGCAGCAGTAGTTTATGCTGTCCATATGAGTTTCATTTTTGAAATTATAAATTATGTAACAAAAATATTGAACAAATTCATCGGCACATAGAGTAAATAGCACCTACGATGCTACCCATATTATTGAATGATAAAAACTGCAAATATACATTCCATTTTAAAGGTAAATTATAATGAAATATTCATTAATTCAGTAAATTCAGGCTACGTGAAAAGAACATCCACTCAAGATAGATCCATCCATAACGCTCCTTCTATAATTATATATATATATATATATATATATATATATATATATATATATATATATATATATATATATATATATATATATATATATATATATATTATAGAAGGAGCGTTATGGATGGATCTATCTTGAGTGGATGTTCTTTAACCAAACGTTTCAACATTTCATTATGACATCTTCAGTGGTAAAATTTAGAAATGATAAATAATACATAGTTATAAAAGAGTAACCTGACGTGTTCAAGAGAAAAGTAGGCGACTTTTCAGACTTGGATAATTGCGTCCCGCCCAGCGAGGTGGTGACTTCCCCCAACAGTAAGCACTAAGGAAACAAAATATACATGTAGATATAAAGACGGGACCATACGAGTGTAGCTCAGGCCCTGTAAAATACAACTAGGTATAACAACTAAACTATAGGTACAACTAATTAAATACACACACACACACACACACACACACACACACACACACACACACACACACACACACACACACACACGGTTCGATCCCCGGGCGGAGCGAAGACAGACGGGCGGTCTTCTTAAAACCCGAGCCCCTATCCACCCAGCAGTGAATGGGTACCGGGTGTTAGGTGGTGGCTTCGGCCAACACTAAGCACTAAGGATGAATTATAAAATAAATGTTGATATGGAGACGGGGCCATACGAGCGTTGCTCAGGCCCTGTAAAATACAACAACTAGATGAATATACACTCATACACTGGGTACTCCGTAGTGATAGAGGTAGCACGCTCGGCTGAAAACCGAGAAGTACCGGGTTCGATCCCCGGGCGGAGCGGAGACAGACGGGCTGTTTCCTTAAAAAACCCGAGCCCCTGTCCACCCAGCAGAATGGCTAGGTGTTAAGCCGCGGTCACATGAGCAATTTTTGCGTCAATATTCAGGCTGCAATTATTCAGCAAAGGCAACACCTTGCCGTGTTTTGGTCACACGGATTTTCAGAGGTAGCAATAATTTTAATGGCAATTTTGGCTTCTCAAGATGTATCTGAAGAAGCGTCTTTGGAAAAATAGGGAGAAATAGGGAGAAACTGGTTCACAAATAGGGTGGTGAATGATTGAAATGGATTTTGTGTATGGAAGTGCGTCAGACATAAAACATTCAACAGTCAACATCAAAGTGATCAATAATAAGTTGGTATCCCTTAAAATTTTTAGTTATTAATAGACCGTCAACAAGGAAAATGTATACCACCCATAACTCATTTAAATTTTTCTTGGTGTTGTGTATACTTCAAATCGCTTAAAAACACGTACAAGAGTGTACAGGGCTTCACAATTCGTCTTGTAATCGGTTCTTGCCACTATGTAGCTATGTATTTCAGCTTCTGTATATTGAATTAGAGCGTGCATTAAAAATAAATGTCAAATAATATGCGTTTGTGGTGGGAATATTGCAGCAATATGTCTTGCGGAAAGACCGACACGTTGGTCATCTTTAATTGTCATTAGAACTCGCAATTATATCCGAGTTTGGGCCGCGTTTGCGTTGCCGGGTGTAATATTGCCAGAAAAATTGTCCGTCTGACCGCGCCTTTAGCCGGGGGTTGTGACCCGCCTCCCGGGGTAATGGCTTCGGCCAACACTAAGGATGAATGATACGAATGTTGATATAGCCCCAGTCCCACAGTGGCGAATAATTTGGGGAATCATTACGAATCACTAAGAATGACATCGCTTGCGAATGATGGCGATCTTTTGATGGAAAAATAGTGGTCTGTATTGGTTCTACCTCAAGACAGAATTGCAACGATGCGGTAACTGAATATGCAGTGATATGTTTGTTTTGGAAATAAATACAATGTATTGAACAATATTTCTGTATACTTTGTCATCACCTGCGCAATCGAAGTCCGCTCGCATATAGCCTAATTTGTTAACCATATAACCAAATATAATGATATACAGCCCCATACAACAGTATACACTACGCGCCAAAATATTGTTCGCCGCATCATAACAGACGCTCCCATAAAGCTCCCTTCACACATTCACACATAAAGCTCCCTTCACACACGGGGGAGGGGGGTTGTAATAAAGAAGGGGGTGTTGGTGTTGCTGGGGAAACGGGGTGGGGGGTGGAGAAGGCGTGGTGTTGGTGTGGGTGGGGGTGTTACCACGTGCTGATGGGAGTAGTGGGTAGGGAGTAACGGGGGGAGTGTAATCACGTGGTCGTGGGAGTAGGGGGAAGGTAGTCGAAGGGGCAGTGTCACCATGTGGTGATGGGAGTAGGGGGAAAGTAGTCGAGGGGGGAGTGTTATCACGTGGTCATGGGAGTAGGGGGAGTGGATTCGGGGGTGGGTGGAGGTGAATGAGAAAGGGGGGGGAAGCAATGCGATGAGATACAAACCAACAAGAAGTGATTCGAATTGATACGGTATTCCAGGGATGCAGTACAAATGGACTTCAATTCGCAGACCTCTGCGATTGTTTTGAACATTCCAAAACAGTCGTATTGGCCTGCGGATGTGGGCGATCTAATACGAAAGTGACGGCGAACTAATGAGGAGTAAGTAGAATCCATACGATGGTGTGAGATGCACAACGAATGCTGGTTCGTATTGGTTCGCAGCTAAAAATCCCCACAGTGGGACTGGGGCTATGGAGACGGGTTCAAACGAGTGCAGCTCAGGCCCTGTAAAATACAACTAGATGAATACACGCACATGTGTCACATAGAGACACACACAGACACACACACAAAACACCACACAGAAACACTCACACACACACACACACACACTCACACAC
>JACEEZ010018127.1:0-12296 GCA_016584305.1 Chionoecetes opilio
CGGGGGGGGGTGGGGCAAAAATTTCCCGGGAAAAAAAGGGGGGTTTAATGGAGGCTTGTACATCTCTTGTGTCAAGGCACTGATAAGGGTCATTTGTACCTGTAGGCTATCTGTGGAGCACTGAGAGCCGCCAGAGTTTGAGTAATTGCTCTGCTTACACTACTCTGGCTCACCCCAAACTCATCACTGGAACACAGCTGCATTTTTCCTGTGGCCAAATATCTCAAAGTCATGATCGCCTTCATCTCCGGGCTGAGAGAATACTTCTTCTCAATTGGATCTTGTAGGTCCCTCCTTACCAAGTCAGTCACATATTCGATTCCAGCACGGTCTAGCCTGTACCTTTTGAAAAGTTCAGCGTCAGTATATACGTCCAAGGACATCTTTCGCACTCGATAAGTGCGGGGAAGCTGTGGGCGTTCCTGAGCGGCGTCCATGTTGAAATATTTTCCTACTATTAACTTTGGTATTAAGGGTTTAGCAGTCCTCGCCAGCACTATTAAGTTGATACCAAACTTAACAGTAAAGATTAAGCAAAGAGTGAGTGAGGATAACAGTGAGTGTGAAGTTAAGCGTAAAGTCGGGAGTATATACCAATGTTTAGTATTAATTGTAAGTAAGGATACGGGCCCAGTCCTTTGTCATGTAAAAAAAACAAAAAAAAAAAAAAAAAAAAAAAAAAAAAAAAAAAAAAAAAAACCCAGTCCCCAACACCCCTTCTTCTCACCCCTCCTTCATCCCTTCCTTCACCCCCTTTTTCACCCCCTCCTTCAGCGACACCCTCAACGCCTCCACAACCTTCCACTTGACTCCACTCCACTCCCATCTCTTGACGGAAACAGGAAAATAACCCACCACGTAAAATACAACACGATACTAAAACACGAGGTTACTGTAATGGGAGTAATGGTCCTCCCCCTCCCCCCCCCCACCTTCCCCCACCAGCCCCCCTCCCCCCCCGCCACCCCGTCATCAGCACAACCTTACTAGTGGAGACGCGAACGTAAAATTAACGAAAATGATCTTGTGGATTCAGTTTGCAAGTGTACTGTGGTTGCGTCTGTTTCCTCCTTGGTCCGTGAGGTTACCGATACTTCAATGGTTCGATAATGAAGTGCTTAAAAGAGTTACGCTTATTATTATATTATTATAGTATATTATTTACTCTGTGTGTGTGTCTCTCTCTCTCTCTCTCTCTCTCTCTTCTCTCCTCTCTCTCTCTCTCTCTCTCTCTCTCTCTCTCTTTTTCTCTCTCTCTCTCTCCTCTCTCTCAGGCAATTTATTCATATTTCTGTTTTTCTCGTCATCCCTTCTACAGGAGAGAGAGAGAGAGAGAGAGAGAGAGAGAGAGAGAGAGAGAGAGAGAGAGAGAGAGAGAGAGAGAGAGAGAGGGGAGAGAGAGAGAGAGAGAGAGAGAGAGAAGAGCGAATGAGAGAGAGGAGGAGAGAGAGAAGAGGGAGAGAGATGGAGTGAGGATCGAGAGAGAGAGAGACAGAGAAGAGAGAGAGAGAGAGAGACGCACATCCCTTCTTTGAGACACTGTAGAAAGCTAGAATAGAGGTCCCAGAACCTATAGCAATAATGTCTCTCCGTCATCTCCTCTTCAGCAGTTGTAAACACACATGCAGAAGGTAAGGATAGCCTCGCGTTGGTCCCGCAGGCAACAGGGCGGAGCGGGATGCCTCAAGGGGCGATGGTAGTGTCCGCCTTGTTTACTTTGCCAAATCAGAAGTGTAATTAGCGTCCGGTGGGTGATAATTTTCCGATTTCCTGTGGCTGTGAGTCGTGGTGGGCAGCTGCTACTCGCCTCTCGGAAATTATAAGGATAAGCCGCGGTCGCTTTGTATGTTAGAGGCGGACGGGACGCGAGGACATGAAAGTATCGATCTTGGCTGTGAGGTGAGGTGAGGGTTCCAGCAAAGAGTGGGTTGGTGGGTGGGCGCCGCGGGGGCTGTACGGTGGGCTGGGTGGGGGGTTGGTGGGTTGGGCAGGGAAGAGGCGGGAAGGAGAAATTGCTGACAGTGTGTATAAAGAACTATTACTGCCATGTGTGTGTGTGTGTGTGTGTGTGTGTGTGTGTGTGTGTGTGTGTGTGTGTGTGTGTGGTGTGTGTGTGTGTGTGTGTGTGTGTGTGTGTGTGTGTGTGTGTGTGTGTGTGTGTGTGGTTGTGTGTGTGTGTGCGTGCGTGCGTGTTGGTGTGTGTGTGCGTGCGTGTGTGTGTGTGTGTGGTGTGTGTGTGTGTGTGTGTGTGTGTGTGTGTGTGTGTGTGTGTGCGTCTGTGTATGTGTGTGCGCGTGTGTGTGTGTGTGTGTGTGTGTGTGTGTGTGTGTGTGTGTGTGTGTGTGTGTGTGTGTTGTGTGTGTGTGTGTGTGTGTGTGTGTGTGTGTGTGTGTGTGGTGTGTGTGTGTGTGTGTGTGTGTGGAGCAGTGTAGCGAATACAACCCTTCACCTGGCTACACCACCACCACCACCTTCGCCACCGCCACCACACATCCCTTTCATCCGTGTGTGAAGCACATCACGTGGGCGTTCTTCTTTTTGTTGCAAAGCGGCGGTGGCGGCGGCGGTGCGCAGCTCGTCGTCTTCATCCTCGGCGAGGCTCGTGATGCGCGGCGGCGATTATTACTGGCAAGATTTACGGCCACCATTATCCCCCCGCTCGTCAGCGGCGCGGACAGCTGCTGCGGATGAAGCTGTCAGCACCGCGGCGGAGGGACGCGAGGGGCGACCTGGGACACAAGGGCTGGCCAGGGGCACAAGGGGTTGTCAGGGGCACAAGTATATAGATGCCAGGGGCATAAGCCTCAGGGGCCACTCTGGGCCGCCCGTGGGTGTAAGGGCGGCCTGGGGAGTGGGCGGGCCGCAGAGTGGGTGGGCGGCGCAGGTCGCGGCAGCTCTCACTCGGGTATTAACGAGACAAGCTGTACAGTATTATTATGAGGTAAGTGCAACAGGCGGCGGCGTGGCGGCCAGAGTAAACGACACTGTGAGGCGAGTCGTTGGGGCCCTAAGGGTCTGCGGGGCTGCTGGGAGGACCACTCAGGGTGTCAGGGAGGAGGTTAGGTTACCAGGAAGGGGACAGCAGAGGTAGCCATTAAGAATCAGGGAACTGCCAGTGGATGGGACTGTTTAGGGGGCTGGAGGCCTGGTAGGAGCGGGGAGCCATGGATATAGGCAGCTGATGGCTGTCAGGCGAGGGCAGCAGGCCGCTGCCTCCATCACTAATGCTGTTATTACTGTCTCCCGGTGGTCTATGGAATCTCGCTGCCCTCCGTTACCCTCGGGGGGCGCCGCAGGGGCGACCTCCCTCACCACAAGTCAGGTTCTCACGCTCCTGCCCTCAGCCTCTTGTCCACCACCAGTGTTTTGGGATCCTTGTTTCTGTTATCTGCTGCACCACCGGCCAAGTGGTCCACAGGCAGTTGTGAAACCACGACACTTGTCAGAGGCAGGTCATGTTTCATCCCGAGCCTCCTCGTCGCCCCTCGTCAGCGTAGTATTACCTGCGTCACCAAGCGACGCTTGTACACTGTATAGGCAGCCCTGCCAGGGGCGTCCAGGGTGGCCGCCGAGCTGAGTGACGGCCGCGTCGAGGGTGAGGAAATTCAAGGCTTTAGATTGGAGACCGTGTGGCAGCAGCGGCCTCCAACACCTCGGCCTCCCCGCGGCGCGCCTCCCGGGGTGTCCTGCGCCGGGACCTTGTTAGCGCCGTCACCCGCGGCGGTGATGAGCCTCGCGGCCAGATGGAGACATGATCGCTGCCATGCCGCCTCATTACCTGGCCGCCGCGTGTGACTCCGCCGCCAAGACTCCGGCGCGGCCAGGTGCAGCCCAGCGCGGCCAGGTAATGATAGGAGAGGCATTGCCACGGCCGCCGCGGAGTTATAAGGGATGGAGGTGCCGCTGGTGCCTCGATGCTACGGATGAACACCACCACTGCAGGGACGTCACTGTGGCGGCACGGGAAGTGTCTTGCCTCCTCCACACAGCTGACGCGACTGATGAACAAGAAACAAAAAACAAAACAAATCCAAGCGGACGCGCTGCCTTGGCTGAGGGAGAGGAGTATGAGAAAAAAAGCAGTTCTAATACAACTCATTATGCTGAGGAGGAGGAGGAGGAGGAGGAGGAGGAGGAGGAGGAGGAGGAGGAGGAGGAGGAGGAGGAGGGAGGAGGAGGAGGAGGAGGAGGAGGAGGAGGAGAAGGAGGAGGAGGAGGAGGAGATGAGCACCATGGGAGGGAAGGAGGAAGGGGAGGAGAGATGGCCGGCCGGTGCGGTTGACCGTCGCGGGAGGTGGGCAGCGGGGAGCCATCACGCCGACGACTTGGTTTTGTCTCTCCGGCCGCCACCCGGGAGCGCCTGGCGGGGGGCGCGCCGGGTGCTCGCAGAGGACGACAGGGACACTTTTATTTAGATCTGAGCGCGATAGGACGCCGCAGCGACCTCGTCAGCGCCACCACAGCCTCGCCGGGGCCCTCACTCACGACGGGGCGTACGCAAACCCACCCACCCACCCACCCGCCCGCCCCACCTGCACACCCTGCCTGCACACACATCCCAACCCCCACCCGTCCTACCCTGCACAGCCCCCAACCCCTGCCTCCCCACTACATACCTGTCCACCCAACCTTTCGGCGGTGGATCTGCAGGTAACAAAAGCGAAGGGGTGTGATAGGTGGCTCAATGGACGACCTCGCTGGACGCAGACAGGTGGCTACACACACACACTCACTCACTCACTCACTCACTCACTCACTCACTCACTCACTCACACACTCACACACTCACACACTCACACACTCACACTCACACTCACACTCACACTCACACTCACACTCACACTCACACTCACACTCACACTCACACTCACACTCTCACACTCACACTCACACTCACACTCACACTCACACTCACACTCACACTCACACACTCACACACTCACACACTCACACTCACACTCACACTCACACTCACACTCACACTCACACACTCACACTCACACTCACACTCACACTCACACTCACACACACATACACACACACACTTAACAAACCAGGCAAGGCTACATTACGAAACTATGCCAGGATGGAACAAAACGGGACGGAACGGAAAGGGGCATATAAATTTACCAAGAAATGAAGACAGACCGGAAAAATACTATTAAAAAGTCGGGATGTGGGAACGATAAACACGATAACAAAAATATCTCAAAGAATCGAAGGAAATCTATGCGATCAGACTCTCTATCGAGCAGCGGGCAACAGGTGGCCTCGAAGACTTGTAGGTTCCCGGGACGCCAAGACAGTGTCGGAACCTCTTTGAGTGAGAAATTTGATCTTCTTTGACTGGGTTCTTGCGGTGCTTGAGAAGTCTTCGTTAAAAAAGGAGGGAGGAAAGGGAAACTACTATAGAAAAGGGAGGGAAATGAAGGAAGGAGGGAAGAAGGGAAGAAAGGAAGGGAGGGAAATGAAGGAAGGAAGGAAGGAAGAAGGGAAGAAAGGGAAGGTACTATAGGAAAGGTAGAGAAAGGATGGAAGGGAAGAAAGGGGAGGTAATAAGAAAGGAAGGGAAAGGAGGGAAGAAGGGAAGGAAGGGAAGGAAGGGAAGGAAGGGAAGGTACTAGGAAAGAGAGAGAAAGGATGGAAGAGGGAAAGGAGGGAAGAAGGGAAGAAAGGGATGGTACTAGGAAAGGGAGGGAAAGAAGGGAAGAAGGGAAGAAAGGAAGGGAAGGAAAGAAGGGAAGAAAGGGAAGGTACTAGGAAAGGGAGAGAAAGGAGGGAATAAGGGAAGAAGGGAAGGGAGGGAAAGAAGGAAAGAAGGGAAGGTATCTATGGGAGAGGAGGAACAGGAGAATGGTTTAGTATCCCAGGTGAAATAGACATGGGAAGAGTTGATAAGTATGTTAACTATATAAGGAGATGAAGTTTGAAGAGGACCTATGAGGCGATACTAAGCGTCAGAGGTCACAAGAAGAGGACCTATGAGGCGATACTAAGCGTCAGAGGTCACACGAAGAGGACCTATGAGGCGATACTAAGCGTCAGAGGTCACAAGAAGAGGACCTATGAGGCGATACTAAGCGTCAGAGGTCACAAGAAGAGGACCTATGAAGCGATACTAAGCGTCAGAGGTCACACGAAGAGGACCTATGAGGCGATACTAAGCGTCAGAGGTCACAAGAAGAGGACCTATGAGGCGATACTAAGCGTCAGAGGTCACAAGAAGAGGACCTATGAGGCGATACTAAGCGTCAGAGGTCACAAGAAGAGGACCTATGAGGCGATACTAAGCGTCAGAGGTCACAAGAAGAGAACCTATGAGGCGATACTAAGCGTCAGAGGTCACAAGAAGAGGACTATGAGGCGATACTAAGCGTCAGAGGTCACAAGAAGAGGACCTATGAGGCGATACTAAGCGTCAGAGGTCACAAGAAGAGGACCTATGAGGCGATACTAAGCGTCAGAGGTCACAAGAAGAGGACCTACGAAGCGATACTAAGCGTCAGAGGTCACAAGAAGAGACCTATGAAGCGATACTAAGCGTCAAAGGTCACAAGAAGAGGACCTACGAAGCGATACTAAGCGTCAGAGGTCACAAAAGAGACCTATGAGGCGATACTAAGCGTCAGAGGTCACAAGAAGAGGACCTACGAAGCGATACTAAGCGTCAGAGGTCACAAGAAGAGGACCTATGAGATATACTAAGCGTCAGAGGTCACAAGAAGAGGACCGACGAGCGATACTAAGCGTCAAGGTCACAAGAAGAGGACCTATGAGGCGATACTAAGCGTCAGAGGTCACAAGAAGAGGACCTATGAAGCGATACTAAGCGTCAGAGGTCACAAGAAGAGGACCTATGAGGCGATACTAAGCGTCAGAGGTCACAAGAAGAGGACCTATGAAGCGATACTAAGCGTCAGAGGTCACAAGAAGAGGACCTATGAGGCGATACTAAGCGTCAGAGGTCACAAGAAGAGGACCTATGAGGCGATACTAAGCGTCAGAGGTCACAAGAAGAGGACCTACGAAGCGATACTAAGCGTCAGAGGTCACAAGAAGAGGACCTATGAAGCGATACTAAGCGTCAGAGGTCACAAGAAAGGACCTACGAAGCGATACTAAGCGTCAGAGGTCCAAAGAAGAGGACCTACGAAGCGATACTAAGCGTCAAAGGTCACAAGAAGAGGACCTACGAAGCGATACTAAGCGTCAGAGGTCACAAGAAGAGGACCTATGAGGCGATACTAAGCGTCAGAGGTCACAAGAAGAGGACCTACGAAGCGATACTAAGCGTCAGAGGTCACAAGAAGAGGACCTATGAGACGATACTAAGCGTCAGAGGTCACAAGAAGAGGACCGACGAAGCGATACTAAGCGTCAGAGGTCACAAGAAAGGGACCGACGAAGCGATACTAAGCGTCAGAGTTCACAGGAAGAGAGGACCTATGAAGCGATACTAAGCGTCAAGGTCACAAGAAGAAGGACCTATGAGCGATACTAAGCGTCAGAGGTCACAAGAAGAGGACCTATGAAGCGATACTAAGCGTCAGAGGTCACAAGAAGAGGACCGACGAAGCGATACGGTTCCAATTTTGATACAGTAAGTAATTAACTTATGGGAGTAAGGAAGGGAGTAAGAAAGGGAGTGAGGAAGGGAGTAAGGAAGGGAGTGAGGAAGGGAGTCAGGAAGGGAGTCAGGAAGGGAGTAAGGAAGGGAGTGAGGAAGGGAGTCAGGAAGGGAGTGAGGAAGGGAGTCAGGAAGGGAGTGAGGAAGGGAGTCAGGAAGGGAGTAAGGAAGGGAGTAAGGAAGGGAGTAAGGAAGGGAGTAAGCAAGGGAGTAAGGAAGGGAGTAAGCAAGGGAGTGAGGAAGGGAGTCAGGAAGGGAGTAAGGAAGGGAGTAAGGAAGGGAGTGAGGAAGGGAGTCAGGAAGGAGTAAGCAAGGGAGTAAGGAAGGGAGTGAGGAAGGGAGTCAGGAAGGGAGTAAGGAAGGGAGTAAGGAAGGGAGTAAGGAAGGGAGTAAGCAAGGGAGTAAGGAAGGGAGTAAGCAAGGGAGTCAGGAAGGGAGTAAGGAAGGGAGTAAGCAAGGGAGTAAGGAAGGGAGTAAGGAAGGGAGTAAGGAAGGGAGTAAGGAAGGGAGTAAGGAAGGGAGTAAGGAAGGGAGTCAGGAAGGGAGTAAGGAAGGGAGTAAGGAAGGGAGTAAGGAAGGGAGTAAGGAAGGGAGTCAGGAAGGGAGTAAGGAAGGGAGTAAGCAAGGGAGTAAGGAAGGGAGTAAGGAAGGGAGTAAGGAAGGGAGTCAGGAAGGGAGTACGGAAGGGAGTAGGAAGGGAGTAAGGAAGGGAGTAAGCAAGGGAGTCAGGAAGGGAAGTAAGGAAGGGAGTAAGGAAGGAGTAAGCAAGGGAGTAAGGAAAGGGAGTGAGGAAGGGAGTAAGGAAGAGGAGTAAGGAAGGGAGTAAGCAAGGGAGTAGCAAGGGAGTAAGGAAGGGAGTAAGGAAGGAGTAAGGAGGGAGTAAGGAAGGGAGTCAGGAAAGGAGTACGGAGGGAGTAAGGAAGGGAGTAAGGAAGGAGTCAGGAAGGGAGTAAGGAAGGGAGTCAGGAAGGGAGTCAGGAAGGGAGTAAGGAAGGGAGTGAGGAAGGGAGTCAGGAAGGGAGTAAGGAAGGGAGTCAGGAAGGGAGTAAGGAAGGGAGTAAGGAAGGGAGTGAGGAAGGGAGTAAGGAAGGGAGTAAGGAAGGGAGTAAGGAAGGGAGTAAGGAAGGGAGTAAGGAAGGGAGTACGGAAGGGAGTAAGGAAGGGAGTAAGGAAGGGAGTAAGCAAGGGAGTAAGCAAGGGAGTAAGGAAGGGAGTAAGGAAGGGAGTAAGGAAGGGAGTAAGGAAGGGAGTCAGGAAAGGAGTACGGAAGGGGTAAGGAAGGGAGTAAGGAAGGGAGTCAGGAAGGGAGTAAGGAAGGAGTCAGGAAGGGAGTCAGGAAGGGAGTAAGGAAGGGAGTGAGGAAGGGAGTCAGGAAGGGATAAGGAAGGGAGTCAGGAAGGGAGTAGGAAGGGAGTAAGGAAGGGAGTGAGGAAGGAGTAAGGAAGGGAGTAATGGAAGGGAGTAAGGAAGGGAGTAAGCAAGGGAGTAAGGAAGGGAGTGAGGAAGGGAGTAAGGAAGGGAGTCAGGAAGGGAGTAAAGAAGGGAGTAAGGAAGGGAGTCAGGAAGGGGGTGAGGAAGGGAGTAAGCAAGGGAGTAAGGAAGGGAGTGAGGAAGTGAGTAAGGAAGGGAGTAAGGAAGGGAGTAAGGAAGGGAGTAAGCAAGGGAGTCAGGAAGGGAGTAAGCAAGGGAGTAAGGAAGGGAGTAAGGAAGGGAGTAAGGAAGGGAGTAAGGAAGGGAGTCAGGAAGGGAGTCAGGAAGGGAGTAAGGAAGGGAGTAAGGAAGGGAGTAAGGAAGGGAGTAAGCAAGGGAGTCAGGAAGGGAGTAAGGAAGGGAGTAAGCAAGGGAGTAAGGAAGGGAGTGAGGAAGGGAGTGAGGAAGGGAGTAAGGAAGGGAGTCAGGAAGGGAGTACGGAAGGGAGTAAGGAAGGGAGTAAGGAAGGGAGTAAGCAAGGGAGTAAGCAAGGGAGTAAGGAAGGGAGTAAGGAAGGGAGTGAAGGAAGGGAGTCGAGGAAGGGAGTACGGAAGGGAGTAAGAATGGAGTAAGGAAGGGAGTAAGGAAGTGGAGTAGGAAGGGAGTACAGGAAGGGAGGAAGAGTAAGGGAGTAGGAAGGGAGTAAGGACAGTGGAGTAGTAAGGAAGGGAGTAAGGAAGGGAGTAAGGAAGGGAGTAAGGAAGGGAGTAGGAAGGGAGTAAGGAAGGGAGTAAGCAAGGGAGTAAGGAAGGGAGTGAGTGAAAGGGAGTAAGGAAGGGAGTAAGGAAGAGGAGTAAGCAAGGGAGTAAGCAAGGGAGTAAGGAAGGGAGTAAGAAGGGAGTGGCAAGGGAGTAAGGAAGGGAGTGAGGAAGGGAGTAAGGAATGTGGGAGTAAGCAAGGGAGTAAGGAAGGGAGTAAGGAATGGAGTAAAGGAAGGGATAAGGAAGGGAGTAAGCAAGGGAGTCAGGAAGGGAGTAAGGAAGGAGTAAAGAGGGAGTAAGCAAGGGAGTAAGAAAGGGGGAGGTAAGGAAGGGAGTAAGGAAGGGAGTAAGGATAGGGAGTAAGCAAGGGAGTCAGAAGGGAGTAAGGAAGAGAGTAAGAAGAGGGAGGTAAAGCAAGGGAGTAAGGAAGGGAGTAGGAAGGAGTAAGCAAGGGAGTAAGGAAGGGAGTAAGCAAGGGAGTAAGCAAGGAGTAAGGAAGGGAGTAAGAAGGGAGTAAGCAAGGAGTAAGGAAGGGAGTTAAGAAGGGAGTGAAAGGGAAGGGAGTCAGGAAGGGAGTTAGGAAGGGAGTCAGGAAGGGAGTAAGGAAGGGTAGTAAGGAAGGAGTAAGCAAGGGAGTAAGGAAGGGAGTAGGAAGGGAGTAAGCAAGGGAGTCAGTGAAGGGAGTAAGGAAGGGAGTAAGGAAGGGAGTCGGAAGGGAGTAAGGAAGGGAGTAAGGAAGGGAGTGAGGAAGGGAGTAAGGAAGGGAGTAAGGAAGGGAGTCAGAGGGAGTAAGCAAGGGAGTAAGGAAGGGAGTAGGAAGGGAGTAAGGAAGGGAGTAAGGAAGGGAGTAAGGAAGGGAGTCAGAAGGGAGTAAGCAAGGGAGTAAGGAAGGGAGTAAAAAGGGCAAGGGAGTAGGAAGGGAGTAAGGAAGGGAGTAGCAAGGGAGTAAGGAAGGGAGTAAGGAAGGGAGTAGCAAGGGAGTAAGCAGGGAGTAAGGAAGGGAGTAACGGAAGGGAGTAAGGAAGGGAGTAGGAAGGGAGTAAGGAAGGGAGTAAGGAAGGGAAAAAAAGTAAGCAAGGAGTAAGGAAGGGAGTAAGGAAGGGAGTCAGGAAGGGAGTCAGGAAGGGAGTCAGGAAGGGAGTAGGAAGGAGTAAGCAAGGGAGTAAGGAAGGACTAAGGAAGGGTCAGAAGGGAAGAGGAGTAAGGAAGGGAGTAAGGAAGGGAGTAAGGAAGGGAGTAGGAAGGGAGTGCAGGAAGGGAGTAAGAAGGGAGTAAGGAAGGGAGTAAGGAAGGGAGTAAGCAGGGAGTAAGGAGGGAGTAAGGAGGGAGTCAGGAAGGGAGTAAGGAAGGGAGTCAGGAAGGAGTCAGGAAGGGAGTCAGGAAGGGAGTAAGGAAGGGAGTCAAGGAAGGGAGTAAGGAAGGGAGTCAGGAAGGGAGTCAGCAAGGGAGTAAGGAAGAGAGTAAGGAGGGAGTCAGGAAGGAGTAAGGAAGGGAGTCAGGAAGGGAGTAAGGAAGGGAGTCAGGAAGGGAGTCAGGAAGGGAGTAAGGAAGGGAGTAAGGAAGTGAGTAAGGAAGGAGTCAGGAAGGGAGTAAGCAAGGGAGTAAGGAAGAGGAGTAAGGAAGGAGTCAGGAAGGGAGTAAGGAAGGGAGTCAGGAAGGAGTAAGGAAGGGTAGGAAGGGAGTCAGGAAGGGAGTAGGAAGGAGTAAGGAAGGGAGTAAGGAAGGGAGTCAGGAAGGGAGTAAGCAGGGAGTAAGGAAGGAGTCTGAAGGGAGTAAGGAAGGGAGTAAGAAAGGGAGTACGGAAGTGAGTAAGGAAGGGAGTCAGGAAGAGAGTAGCAAGGGAGTAAAGAATGGAGTCAGGAAGGGAGTAAGGCAAGGGAGTAAGGAAGGGAGTACGGATACGGGATTTAAGGTACGTAATGAAGTTTTGATTTTTAATGTGAGGGATAAGGAAGGAAGTATGGAAGGTAGTAAGGAAGGAAGTAAGAAGGGAGTGAGGAGAGATGTATGACGTGATATAAGCAAGGGAGTAGAAGAGAGTAAGGAAGGAGTAAGGAGGGAAGTAAGGAAAGTGAGTAAGGAAGGGAATACGGAAGGGAGTAAGAAGGAGTAAGGAAGGAAAAGAAGGAGTAAGGAAGAGTAAGGAATCAATATCATTATTCATAATTATCGTACTCAATATTTTTTTAATGATGTATATTTTTATTTTTATTATTTGATGATATTATAGCATTTGAGCGATAATATGATGTCTATTGCTATGATTTGCGTTGTTATTATAAGTTCAAATTGGATCCGATAATAGAGACAAGCAATTGTGGAAAAAAAAATCATAACCATCGGATCTGGCGTCAAAAAAAAAAAAAAAAATAAGGAAAAAAAATAATATCAGGAAAAAGTTATTTATCAGTTTCAAATTGGAACCGAAAATATAAGAAGAGCCAAATTGGTAAAAACACTATCTCTCCTCTCTCTCTAATCTCTCTCTCATCTCTCTC